>MNCI01000900.1:10385-31484 GCA_015680685.1 Gnetum montanum
TTTCAGGGGCATTTCATAGCCCAAACAATATAACTCTCAATTCCAAGGCATTATTTAGTTTCTTCTACAAGTTGCCTTACATTCATTACCCTCCCATACCTTATGGAGGTCAACTAAAACCACTTCTTGACTTGTACATCAATACATGTTTGTAGATCCAGTGAATGCTTCTTTGGCACTGAAATAGGCAACACCTCTGAAGAGTCTTCATCCAAAAATATTGGCAATGTTAGTTATATGATTAGCTTTACAACCTCACAAAGCCTGATCCATTAAATGGCCAACATGTGCCAACACTAATATCAACTTTCATTATGAATTATCAATTCATTATCATCAGTCATCAATGTAACCAAATTATCAAGCAACCATCATATTAAATGCATTATCAAGATATCTATAACTCATTTTCTCATAGTCCAGAATGTTAGACATTCCAAAATTAACACATCTAGAAGCTTAAGGGTAAAAAATGCATAAGTTAATAAATCAAGAAGAAATTTTTAACAAAATTAGTATCAGAGCTAGCCACCATGAGTTGCAATAAGGAAATAGTCAAATGTTTCATTATTTTCAATGGGATTTATGATTTCATTATCTAGAAAGAAATGATGAAAGGACTTCTAAAAGCTCATGATGGGATATGATAGAAATTGTAGAAGCCCATATCAAAGTCACTTCAAAAAGAAGAAAATAAAGATAAAGAAGATCCTCTGATTCAAGAACTCATAATAGAAGAAAAGTTAAAGAGAAAAGATTCACATGTAAGAATTATCATTATTTTCAATGTATCAAAAAATAGCTAAAAGATTGTGCTCATTAAAGACTACTAAAGAAGTATGACAAATATTATGCTTAGATTATCTAAGAAACACTAAAATTTAACATACAAAAGAATTGTAGTACAGAATTCAATTTGCAAATTAGAAATTAGAAGAGATGAAACATTCACCAAGGTAATGTTAATGATATCCAATCTAGAAGATCACCAAGGTAAGATCAAGGCTCTCAATTCCAACAAAATAATTAAGAAAAATTCTTGGATTATAGACATCAGATGCTCAAATTACATGACACCATACAAGTCTTACCTTCTTCAATACAAATCAAAAAGAATTGGTAGCATAAAAATAGTAGATGGTAACCACCTTAACATAGAAGGAGTTGGAAATTGCTTTACCAAATTACCAAATTATTAAATAACAAGGTTATAGACATCATTGATATCTTCTATGTATCAAATCTATAAAATCCTCTTATCTCACTAGGAAATATGCTCAATAAAGGAATTAATATCAACTTCAAAGATGATTGGTACATTATTAAAAAACAAAACAAAGAAGAAATCATTAGAAGAAAAACCTACAACAATAGAATCTATTGCATAGATTGCAATCACTTTGATTTGAGAGGCAACTTCATCTAAGATAATAACCAAACCATTGTTCATGTTACTACTTCAGAAAAAGAAATATACAAATATTCATATCAAAGAATTTTTAAGTATTAAACAAAAAATGAAGTAGCCAAAATTTGGTACAAAAGATTGAAACACACCCCTTATAAAAAACTAGAAAAAAGGACAAAGTTAAAGAAAAAATAGGAATTCAAATTAAAGATAATCCCAAAGAAAAATGTGAAGTGTACATTCAAGGAAAGAAATTTAACAGTCCTCACATAATAACTACGCAAAGAAAAGAAATCCTTCTTGATCTTCTCCACATGGATATCATTGGACTTATGCCTATCACCTCTATAGGAGGAGCCAATTATACACTTGTCATGGTAGATGAATTTTCAAGATATACTTGGACATACAAGATGAAGAGAAAGGTTGAGGAAATAGCCAAATTCAAAGACTACTACATTATCATGAAAAACACTATGGGCCTATCCATCAAAGCCATTAGATCAGATAGAGGAGGAGAGTTCATCAATCAAGAATTTGAAGATTTTTGTATACATCAAGGAATTTTTCATCAAAACACATATAGATATAGTTCACATTCAAATGGAATTATAGAAAAGAAAAATAGAACCTTACAAAACATGATGCGATATCCTCTTAAAAATGCTCAAATATCTAACAAGGAGTATGGCCATGAATGTAGCAACCTACATTACCAAAAGAATAATCAACATTAACAGCAAAGACAAGTCCTCTTTTGAACTCTTCTAAAGAAAACTTCCAAATATGAAACATATAAGAACATTTCGATGTCACTATTATGTCAAAATTCTAAAGAAATTTATAGATAAATTGGATAGTAGAGAAAATAAATGCATTTTTAAGGATATGATACTCAAACAAGTGGACACACTTTCTATGATCCCATAGAGAAAAAATGGCACTCATCTAGAAATCTAGTTTTCACGGAAAATAAATTTGGCATGAAAGATTTTTAGAATTCAAATGAAAAGACACAAGTAAAAAATAATCCCAAATCATGGATATAAAGAAATCACCCTCAAGAACAAATGTTGGATAATAACTTTGAAAGAAGAACAAGTAGATCTAATGTTATCAACAACATAGCATACTTAGCTCTCTCTCTTAAACTAAAGAATTTAGAAGAAGGCTTGAGAAAAAATACATGAAAAGAAGCTATGGGTAGAGAATATGAATCAATCATGAAAAATAAAACATGGTAATTAGTGGGTAGACCAAAAGAAACAAAAAAGGTAATTGATTGCAAATAGTTGTACAACACCAAACTTAATGAAAAAAGAGAAGTCATCAAACATAAAGCAAGACTAGTTGCAAGGGGGTTCAAACAAAGGAAGCACATAGACCACGAAGATATTTTTTTTTCTAATAGCAAGATTCAAAACCATCAAACTCATTCTCTTAATTTTCATTCATTACAAACTCAAATTACATCAGATGGATGTAAACTCTACTTTCCTAAATGGTAATATCAATGAAAAAGTATATGTTTATCAACTAGAAAGATACACCATCAAAGTTATGAAAGACAAAGAATACAAATTAAAGAAAGCCCTATATGGCCTAAAACAAGCTCCAAGAGCTTGGTTCCATAGAATTAATGGTTATCTTTTAAAAAAAAGATATGTATTTTGCATGTTTGAACCAACACTATACTATAAATATGGTAACAAGGACTTCATAATGATATCTCTCTATGTAGATCTCATTTTCATAGCCATAAATGATGAACTTATAAAGAACTTCAAGACAAACATGAAGAATGAATTTGAAATGAAAGATCTAGAGGAGCTAAAGTATTTTTTGGAATAAAAGTTGACCAAGAGAAGGAGTTAATAAAAAATCATGAAACAAAATATGCAACAACCATTTTAGAAGTACAAAATTAGTAAAGAAAAAAGAACCAATACTTCTCTTCCTCATAACATAAATCTAAAGGACAAAGAAAACACAACCATACTTGATGCCACTTTATATAGAAGCATGATTAGAACCTAGAAAATATCAACTTAATGCTCTCATCCATATACTAAAATATATAAAAAGCACAATAGATCATAGAATTATTTACACCAAAGGATATGGATAATTTCATGCTTATTTAGATGATGATAGGGAAGGACACCACAACAATAGAAAATATACATTAGGATTAGTAATATTCCATAAAAATAATGAAATATATTGGAAGTCAAAAAAATAAACATCCATAAATCTTTCAACTTGTGAAGCAGACTTTATTACCATAACAAAATGTACTCAACACATCTTATGGCTAGGCAAGCTCATGAATCATCTTGATTTTCACATAGAAATCCCCATCAAGTTATATTATGATAATATTTAAGCCATAAAACTCTCAAATGAATATGTTTTTCACAAAAAAAATTAAAGCACATTGATATAAAATATTATTTTATCAAATAAGAACTAAAGGAGGGAAAAATCAAATCATTACATGTCAATACTAATGAACAATTGGTAGACATATGAAACCTCTTTTTGATTACAGGAATGAGTACCCTTGCAACAATATAGACATCAAGACAACAACAAGGAAGGAAGATAAAGAAAACATTTCATGCTAAAGGAGAGACTGTTAATAAGTAATGCCCAATGCTATAGCCACATGAATATAAATGTATACAAAGTTAGAGTATTTTTATTTATTTATTAGTTGTTGGATGGATGTAAACTATTTTGGCCCCAAATAACCTTTGTTTTGCATAAATTTATTTATTTTCACTATGGGGAATGACTTCTCAAGTTCCCCAAGTATGCCCACAATCATTTGCTATAAATTGTAAGGTCATACATGAATGACATGACCAGTTTTGAAGGTAATAAAGTTGATATTTGATTTTCTTTTCAATTTCATGATTTTTCATATTTCTTTGTATTCTTATTTATACATATATTACTAGTTTCAACTTTCATTCTCAATTATCAATTGATTGTCATCAGTCATCAATGCAGTCAAGTTATTAAGAAACCACTGTATTAAATGCATTATTAAGATTTCTATAACTCATTCTCTCCTAGTCTATAATTTCAAACATTTTAGAATTATCACATCTAAAATATGAAGAGTTAAAACTATATAAGTCAATAATTCAAGAATAATTTTTTAACATTGTTGAAATCCTTTATTTATAACAAGTCACATTTTGTTTTCATAGGAAAGCCATTAGCACTTAGAGCCTTGTTATTAGCCATGAGAAAAACAACATCATGAATCTTAATAATAGTAGAGGGTGGGGGTGGTGGGGGAAGTTAAGAAGATGAACATTAGAATAAGAGAGATGTCTATCAATACATGAAACAAGTTTCTCAATCATAGCTAAATTAGAAGAAGTTTCAGAATCAAGCAAATTAGAGAAAAAGGTCACAACTATTTGGGAAATAATAGAAGGATTAGAGGTAAGCATATAATTTTCTTGTCCTAGTTGAGGATTTACTTTTTGAGTATCTTATTGTGGCATAAAAATGAAAAAAATTTAGAGTTCTAATTATCCTTCAAAATTTATTAACACTTTGATCTTTGTTTCTAGTAGATAGCCTCCATTTTATTGGGACAAGGGTTAGATGATGATGATGATGAGCCTCTTATATAAGATAGCTATAAAAGTTATGAAATTCATCTCATTCCTATCATTGTTTTTCTACTGTCCATCCATGAGTGATGAGTGGCAAGGTACCTCTATGCCCAACCATATGAATCACAAGTGTTAATGCACGATTTGGTCGAATTCCATGGATGGGACTAGTTATGACATCTAGATCACTACACTTTGATCGTAGTTTGTTGTCTTCCCACTTGGACTAGTGGTAGCTTTGTCATGTATGGTTTAGTCCAGAGTGAGGCATATGATTTTTATTCTATTATATTTTATTGTTCTATGATTAACAATACATTGAAACTCAATTTAACTAGTCTAATTGCTAATTAATAATCAACTACCCTAACATAAGTATTCAATCCTATTTCCCATGCATATCTTGAACACATATAACATTTCTGGGTTACCAAACATTAAGTGTTGCTGGGATTACCAAGAGTTATATGCATGCTCAAACTTATCATACTTATGTGATTAATTAATTAACATGAATGAAAATGTAAATATTAACAATTATATGAAAATTAAATTGCATGGAAAGTAAATCTAATCTAAGTCAAAGTGCTATAATGAATAAGAATCAATCTTGATCTTATTGCTACTCATGGAATATGTCCAAGTACATTGCTAGTTGAATAAGACTTTGCACAACTAACTTAGATCAACTTTGTGGGAACTCACTGACTATTCTCTAAGATTACAAAATAAAACTACAAGAATTCGACTACTCTATTGACAAAACTATGAAAAAATACTTTAAAAATTGACTTGAAATTGTGAGCCCAAGCACTATATTTATAGGCTTGCCCATACCCCACGACACTGGATGTCGAACATCGCATCTTGGGCTTTGACATCAGGGGGGGAACATCAGAGCATGAGAAAAACATGATTCATCATATCCCCATGACTAAATGAAAACTCATCCTTGAGTTAACAAGATAGGACCAAGCTTTTTTTACAAAATTGGGAAGGTATGGAATTATTGACTAACGCTAACAACTAACTAACTCTAAGTGCTGCATTACAAAATTTTATTCGAGTGGATGTATACAAAATGATAGAGTGACAAAAAGACTAGACAAACTTTAAAGATTACAAAATTTATAGAGGTCTTCAAGAATCTGCTAAAGATGATTCTTCATGTTGCCATTAGTAGTGGTAGACTTTCAACCTAGATTGTTATGTCGATGCTTCTCTAGTTATGAAAAACATTCTTGAAGGGTGGAATGAAATTTCTTCTCATCACCCCATGGATCTGGTAAACATCTAAAGCTTGAGCTGCTATCTTGTATGTGCTATGATGTGTTCATGGTCCTATCCTTCATTGTCCCTCTCTTGGCTTTGTTTTTGTGCTTGGCAAAAGACATTTTTCCATAGATGTTTCTTTCAGCATCACCTGTAGTCACAAAAGAATCAACATTAGTTGTGGTAAATTTTCCTTAATAATTAACCCTTTTCAGATCCCTTATTTTTCTTTTAAGCACAAGGTGATTACAACATACTATGCCCAAGGTTATGAGGTAACTAAAATCATCAAGCTATTTACATTATTTTGATCAATACTATTAGTTACCATGATGTTCAAAAATAGGATGGTGGAAAGCTTTCAAGAATTTTAAAGCAAGCATCCCTAGCCCCAATGACTAATAAGTGTAACTCCAAAAGCACATAGGTTTTTGAATAATTGAAACCAAAGGTCTAATTTAAAAGATGGCCAAGAAATATTAATGGATATGGAAATAGAAAAATAGGAAAAATTAATGAAAAGATGAGAAGTAGATTTAAAATCATGCATAAATTTAGAGAAACCATCATTGATGTTTTGGAAGATGTGAAGGTTAGTTCAAAGCCATGATCAACAAAATTTATGCAAGTGGGTCCTATCCAAATCAGGCTCCTACCATAATGCCCTTGCATAACCACTTCTATAGATTTTCATGGGCACTTGAGAAGTTAAATGTAGACTATGCCTTTATTTCAAACAACAAAAAATTGCCATGGTTAGGATGTTGCACTATACTACACAAAACCAAAAGGCTCATAATCACATGTAGTAGTGAGGTGAATAATGGAATGAGAAGGGATTGTAGAGATCGAGATGTAAGGTACTTGACCATGTCCACAACAGGTTCTTGTGACAAGTGTGATTAAAATGATCAACATACCCATTCATCCAAGTTTAGACCAAGTCCATACATGAACAATGGCCTTGCATTGTTGTGTTCCATCCTACCAACAACCATGAGTTCACAACCACCTCAAAGAACAATCATCACTCCAAAGAGAGAAGAAAAGAGAAGAAGGAAGGAAGGGCCTTAGTTAGAGGGGTACCTTTAGGCATGGGTAACATGTCTTTACAACCCCATAACTAGTGCTTTTAGCCCATTATTGTGTCTACGGGATGTGCTTCGAATTTCCATTGTTTTTTTTTATCTTTTTATCTTTTTTTTTGTTTTGTGCTTTTTTTATTCTTTTTTATTTTTTTGGATGGGAACCACACCATGCAAAGACAAAGCTTCTCTTTTATTGGTCAATAGATGAGTGATGATACATTCTAAGGGGAGTCATAAACCACATGAAGGAATTCAAAAAGAGAACCCAACAAGTCCCCTTGAGGTCACACCCTTTTCCATTCCCACTTGGTCATTTCATCTTTCCTTAAGGTACAATGATCATTGATTAATTTTATTTTCATAAAAGAAGAACCAAATTTTTTTCATGAAAAAGACCTTTTATTCAAAGAGCTAGAGGAATGGATGAGGTGGTCTCACTGCTTTACATAATTACTTACCCAATCATCTTGATAGCATAGCATAAAAAATCCAACACATAGCATTGAATTCTACATCATGACTTGGTAGTTTTATTAATAAAAATATAAAAGACATTTATAAAACATAAAGAGAATGACTCAAGAAAAGAGAAAAATATAAAGAAAAGAAAAATATTAAGAAATGAAAAACATATGAAGAATTAGAAAATTCCAAAATCGATAAGTAAATCAATTTCTTCCATGCATCTTTGAAACAATTTTATATTTTAATTTTCAAGCCCACTGGGTGTCTTCTAGTTTAGTGGATACTGCATAGACTAGCTTTTGCTCACACACTTGCTCCTAAACTTTATGGTGGGCTGGTATAGGGGTTGTGTTAATATTTCAAACTTCCAGCCCATAATTGCACCCTTTGTCATTATTGATGATGCATGGATCCTTCTATCTCTCCACAATGATAGGTTTATCATTTATGTCTTATGTTGGAGTGGTAATGGGTGTTGGTATTTGTGTATGATTAGGAGACATCATTTTTGTAAGGAAGGTTGTTGCATTAGATTGGCCTTGTGCTAGTTTAGGTGATGTAGTAGGTCCATAAATGTTTTGTTTTGGCTTACGACCTTTCCTCCAGAAGGGACATTTCCAAGACTTTGGTTGAGATCTACTAGTGTTATTATTTACATGTATGTTGACAACACAAGTGGCATTCTCTCATTGATGTTTTGATGTTGAGCCTTCCTATGTTGTTGGAGGTGACATATGGTGGAGGTGAGTATGAGAATATTAAGAATATGAGGCAGCGTGAGAGGTGTGTGGTGGTGATCTTGTATAAGATGTTGTGAGATGTTGATATTTGGGAGAGTGGTAGTAGTGATTTGAGGTAGGGGAGTAGAACCAGTAGGGAAAATAGATTTTTGAACATAATATCTGTATGGGTTCAACTAGTATTAAGGGTAGGGTTGGTTTGGTGGTGTCCTCCCCCATGATTGTGGTTGTCACCACTGCGGTTGATGCCAATGATGAGGCTGGTAATAAGTCCCCCTAGGATAGTATGGTTGATTTTTGGGTTGTCTAACATTACTACATGGAAGAAATATCCTGGGCATGTAATTTTGTACAAACTTTGAATTTAATGCCCTTGCCCAATACTCATGTAGATGCAACAAGACTGGGTAATGACCCTTTAGATGATCATATAGGAAAATGTCACATCCATAATTCTCTTTGGTGGTTGAGTCTATAGCCTCTTCTTCTATGACCATTTCCCCTTCTTTCCAAAAAGGGTTCCTAGCTATTTCTTAGTTCTTTTTCCTCCTTTTTTTATGATCACTTGATTTGTTTTGCACTACTCTTTCCTCTATCATTTCTTCGTAAGTTTTACCTTTCTCATTCATTGATTTTGACATCTTATCAAGGTTTTCTTAATCTCAATGATAGAATTTTGTATTGGCAAGGTCCATTGTAAAATCACATCATCGAGAGCTGCCTATTTTTCCTTATCATAGATATGGATGCTTTTCTTTTGCAGAGTTGGGTCCTAGTTATTTTTCTCTACATTCTCTTGTCTACATAGCTCTCCTTCTTTTTTCACCACATGCTTGATTAACTCGTTGATTTGATGGGTTCATAACTCATATAATTGACCTGGAGCATACATCCCAAGGGTGTCCCTTATTTCATTATGAAGCCCATCTATGATGTGAAAAAGTTGCCTTTCCTCAAAGAAAACATGGCCTGGGCATCTATGTAGTAGCAAATAGTATCTTTCCAAGGCCACTTCCAAGAGTTCATGATTTTCTTACTTCCACTCTTGGATTTCTTTTCTTAGGTTGGACACTCTTGCATAGGTTTTGTATTTTTTGTTGAAAATTTCTAGCATTGTTGACCATTAGTGAATGGAACTTGGTTCCAATGATCTATACCAACTTTTAGCTTCATCAATTAATGTCCTATGAAAGAGCTTAAGCTTTTTCCACCCACTTTCAATGTTGTATAAGTCACAAGCATCATGGAAGGCTTGTAGATGATGTTTTGATTAGAATCATAGCCTCCCACGAAGTTAGGGATATTATTAATATCAAGCCTAGGTAGGCGAATTTCCTTGCGATGCCTATGAGGTATCTTAATTGCCTTTGTGATCTGCATTAGGCACTTAATGGCCAATAAGGGTTCATCATCATTAGACATGTTGTGATGAAAATTTTTATTTCTATTTGTTTGATTATGATGATCTTATCTATGCTTGTTATGATGTCTTTGATTTTTCCCTTGGGTTTGATTTCTATCTTTGTCTTATCCTTGTAGTGGAGCTCCATCTATATAATTATGTTCATCTTTGTCAAAACTAGACATTGAAGAGGAAGAGGAAGATGAGGAGCTAGAAGAATCACCATGGCTTCTATAGTTATTCCCATGGTCCCTTGATTTATGTTGTTTATGTTTAGAGGAGATCCTAGGCCTTGAAGTCCTTCTTGATCTAGGACTTACTCCATCTCCTCTAGGATTAGTTGCACCAGTTGAATGTAGTCTTTGAGTTAGTAAGGGTCTAAATGAGCATAGGAAACCCATACTTGAGGTTGTTCACTTCAATTTTCTTTAGCATAGATTCTATCATTTCTCCTATGAGTGCCTTTATCATGTAATGCAATCTTGGTCCTATGTGAAAGACATGGTTTTGTCTAATAATGTGTGTGATTTAAAATATTAATGTTTTCTAAGAGATAGATTGTTAATACCTTAATGGTGAACATGTATAATATAACTAATTTAGATAACTAGCACCATCCCTAGCAACGGTACCAATGATGAGTGGTGAGGTACCCCAATGCCCAACCATATGAATCACAAGCATTCACACATGATCCAATCAAATTCTATGGATGGGACTAGTTGTGGCATCTAGATCGCTATGCCTTGATTACAGTTTGTTGTCTTCCCACTTGGACTAGTGGTAGCTTTGTCACGTATGGTTTAGTCTAGAGTGAGGCATATGATTTTTATTATTTTATATTTTATTGTTCTACGATTAACAATAGCTTGAAACTCAATTTATAATCAATTCAACTAATCTAATTGCTAATTAATAATCAACTACCGTAACATAAGTATTTGATCCTATTTCCCGTGCATATCCTAAACACATATAACGTTATTAGGTTACCATACATTAAGCATTGTTGGGATTACTAAGAGTCATATGAATGCTCAAAGAAATCATACCTATGTGCTTAATTAATTAACATACATGAAAATGTAAATATTAACTAAGTATGTGAAAAGTAAATTTCATGGAAAGTAAATCTAATCTAAGTCAAAGTGCTGCAATGAATAAGAATCAATTTCAATCTTATTGCTACTGATGAAATATGTCCAAGTACATTGCCACTCGAATAAGACTTCATACAACTAACTCAGATCCACTCTATGGGCACTCACTAACTATTCTCTAAGATTACAGAATAAAACTACAAGAATTTCTCTACTCTATTGACAAAACTATGAAAAACTACTTGAAAAAATGACTTGAAATCATGAGCCCAAGCATTATATTTATAGGATTGTCCATACCCCGTGACATCAGATGTCTAGCATCGCATCTTGGGCCTCTAATGTTAAATACCTAATGTTGGAGCATGAGAAAAACATGATTCATCAATGAGTATTTATATCTTGCTAAATCCAACCAATGAAATTTAAGAAATCATTTTTTCTTTATCCAATTTAAAGGATGTTGCTTTTTCCACTAGATCAAAGCTTTGTGAAAAAAATTTAATATTTGCAAAATGGAAAATTTAATAATGTTTGAATTTGAAGGGTAAATTTGTTGATAAAAATTATGGAATTTAATTAAAATTTGATGAAAATATTTAAAATTTTGTTTACCACAAATTGTGGGATTATAGCATGTGTCGTTATCTTTAAAACATGAGTTAACCATAAGTCATGGTCTTAAAAAATGATCAAAAATTTGAAATTGAGACTTCCACAAGTCTTAGTATGTTGATCATGACCTAACCATAGGTTTTTATGTAAAAATTATATTTTTGGATCAATGTTAGGAGCCTGTAGATCCCTCAATTTTTGAATTCTTTCTTCTACTTGACTTTGTTGCATTTCCATATATAAATATGACCTTATAGTATGTTGAAATTTGGCTTGTTGAATTTCTTTTCTTTTCTTACTTTAAGTTAATAACATGGACATGAAAATTGAATGAGGTATAATTGTCCACAGTGCATACTAGAACTAACAAACAAAGCCTACAAAGGTTTTCTTCTAAAACTTTTTCGTCAACTAGGCTACCTCTACGTTAAAATCCTAGTAGTTTTCCCAATAGAAGAGAACATAATAATCAAATCAAGAGTAGCTTTCAGCAAAATGAGTCAATAGTTTGAATAAGCCCTTAGAAGATAGCAAACTTATAGAGTAGGAAAATAATGTAACTAATTTTCTAAGTAAAGGAATCTATTCAAATGACATTGGATATCATTTTACCCTAATTATAGATTTAATCAAGTGAAAGAACAACGTGAAATAGGCACATTAATAAGGAACAAAGTTCTTACAACATTCGTAAAGGATTCATATGTAGATAATTTTCAAGTGTCATCTAAATATAGAATAAAATTGAAATCCCCTACCAACAAGAAAGACTCAAAAATAGTGTAAAGCTTCATTTAAGCTTCTCCATGAAAAATAGGATAATTAGTAATCTTTGGTAGTAAATAAATAGTAATCAAAATCCAAGGTTTATCAAGCAAAATCCTAACTACCAACATATTAAGATAGATCATAGAAAAGTTACTTTAAAATCCTTACACCTAATAATCCATAGTCCTCTAGAATGCCTAATTCTTAGGGAAAAATAAAGCCTACATTTAAGAACCATTTTCTAATCTAGCCACTATTGTGTATATCATTATAGTAAATAAAAAATATCAATTTTTTTACAAAGCCACCAATTTTTTTGTCATACTATGAGAGAAATGAGAAACTCCTCTCACCTTGTAGCTTAAGATCTTCATTTACTTCTAGAGGATAAGGCTGTTTCATGTCCTTGGTGTAGAGAATCAAGATAAGTCAAGGTCATTTGGAGGTGTTGATTCTTTTCTTGCCTTTTTTTTTTTCAAAATTTGATTTCTTGGGATCTAACTAGAAATATTGAAAAGGTATAATTACCAAATACTGAACAATAAATGGATTGATCAAAGCTAATTGAGAAATATATAATAGTGCCATTATAGGATTAAAAATAGATATGTTGTATTCTTATGCTTCTACCTATGATAAAGTTTCTTGTAAAAAAAGAGATGGCCTCCTCGATTAAACCAAAAGAAACAATCGTGTGTGAGCTCTATTTGGATCTTCATACCTTTCTACTAAATAACTTGAATTCTTTCTTAATGTAGATCTACCTTTATTTCAATCACTAAAAAGAAAAGAAGGTAGACATCAAAACCTATATGAATCCTCCAATTCTTACATGCAAAACCTCTTCATTGGTTATATAGTACAAATCATAAGGGTTCCAAATCACAATATAAGGGAAGTTTTCAAATGTTGACTCTAGTGAATTTGAGGTATCTTATATAACATAAGTACTATGGGCAAAATTTTGGGTGGTAGGAGAAGACTACATTGGACTTCATTCTTCACTTTTGATATAGAAGTGCATTTGAAAGTACACTACTCTTCTACTTGTAATTTTGAATAAAATAATCAACCACCATGTCAAATAATTTTAAGAATAATATGGAAATTGTCCTAAAAGAAAAGTTAAATTAGGAAAAATGGCATAATTAACTTATCCTAGTAGCCAAAGCAGATCAAATGGTTGGAGGACATCTTTAAGAAAATAACTATAATGCACTCACATTGATTGTAGATAAATCCAACATGAAGGAGGTAAATAAGTGGGAAGATATAGATGTGATTCTTTCTTCTTTAATTCTTCTAGTAATAAATAAACATCATCATAAAATGATGTAAAATTGTAATATTTCATGGAAATATTGGATACATTTAAGATGAATTTTAGAAAAAAAAAGTCTTATATGAAGATTATTTACCTTTTAAACAAGATAGACAGAGGGAGTATGGAATGGAAAAATTTCTTGGAAGTTATTTTGAAGCTTTAAGAAATTAATAAGATCCTTGATAATTCCTAGAAGTATTAGTGGATTTGCTTAAGCCTTTCTTATCAAAAGTGTTCAACTAGATCCTATTTACAATCAAGTCATTACCACACTATCAATGACATGATAAAAGGCATGAACTTTGAAGCCTTCAATAGTATTTTAACAAATCTTGATAAGTTGCATAATGCTTGCACTTAGAAAAGCATGGAAATAGATCCTTCATGTAATAAAGAAAATTATAATGGTAATAGCATGTAATAACATTTGAAGAGTAAGAGTAAGTAGAAGTATATCTAAATTGACTAGAAAAATGAAAATCAAGAAGAAAAAGCAAAGCTTCAATAACAATAAGAATAAATTATGGCATAAAAAAGATGTGGTAAAAAGATCTTTATATATTAGAGTGAAAAAATTCATATAAGTGAAGAATAAACATAAAGGATATTAGACGAAGAAGAATAGGTAGAAGTTACAATCTAGTCATACACTTATGTTTATTAATATAAAATAGCCAAGACCTTCTATATATGAGTACTAGTATTATGATAAACTAGTAAATAATCAAGCTATATCATTATTTCTACAAATTCTTTTATAACATATGAAGATAATGCTTGGATCATATACACAGGATCAACTTAGCATGTGAATTTCATAAAATTCATACTCTACAAATCAAACAAAAAGTGATGAGCACTGAGTGTACCCAATGCTCCACAATATGATCTACAATCATCATAGTAGATCATGACATAATCCATGGATAGATTAGCAATTGCATTTAGTCTTCTTAAGTGATCATGAATCATTGTCTTCCCACCTAGACTAGTAATGACCTTTATGTTCATATGATTTATCCTAGGTGAGGCATATGATCAATGATGTTGTAATGGACATGACTAAGCTACTAGAAAACATGAATAATATCTAATAATTAATTATCTAAAATATGAATTAAATCCTAAACTAACCTAAGAATGATAGATCTTTGATATCTAATCCATTATCACATCCTGTACTTGTATATTCATTGCTAGGATTACTAAGCATTACACTATTAGGTGTACTGAGTGAATACATGTTATGCTCATTGATGAGTGATGAGGTACCCCTACACTTAATCATATGAAATGAGTGTCGCACACGTGATCCTGTCGAACTCTGCAGATGGACTAGTTGTGGTACCTAGATAGTTATCCTTAGGTCGCAGTTCGCTGTCTTCCCACCTGGACTAGTATTGCATTTGTCACATATGGTTTAGTCCATATGAGGTGTATGATGTGTTCCTAATTCTAACGCTACTCTTGAAGGAAGTGGAAAATAATATTAACTAAGCTAAGCTATGAGGAAAAGGGTAAGAAAATCTAATCTAGCCTAAGTGCGACGAGCAACCGATTCCTTGATCAACCATACACATCTTGAACCTCGTGCATGACTACCACTAGGATTACCAAGCGTAGATCCTAGGTANAAAATAAAAAAATAAAAAAATAACAATGTGAATGCTGCAATGATGAAGTAATCTTGATCTTTATTGTCGGTCATGTGCATGTCCAAGTACGACACACTCGAATAAAGACACCGTACAATTACATTCACCACACTGTGGGCAGACACGGAAAAAAGTCTAACTTTGGAGGGATCAAACTGCCAGAGTTTCACTACAATAAAACTGGGATCCCCAAACAAGGGAATGCCACCTCTTATTTATAGACATTGTGGCAGACTGTGATATTTCCTATGCAATATCGTAGGGAAGACGCGATATCACGTATGCGATATTGCGGGGGATGCGATATTGCGGCGGACGTGATATCGCGTATGTGATATCATGGCCTATGCGAATTGCGTCTCATCATACCCCCACGACTGAATAAAAACTTGTCCTCGAGTTACAAGGAGAAAAAGCTTCATTAATTACATAGTGGATAGGTATGGAATTATTAACTGAAAAAACAAAAAAGGAAATGATGCCGCAATGTGGGAAGACGCAACATAGAAAAAATGCTACACTATAGTACAAAAAATGGAACTCATGTAGTTCCTAGTGGTGGTGGCTCCTCCATGGATGCTTTCCCCTTGTCACGTGCTCTAAGCTTGGAAGGTTGATGATGTTGAAGAATGACCTGGAGCTTCTCCTCTTCAGTCCAAGGGTCTTGTGCCTTCCATGCTAATGTTCCAATGTTTGACGGAGTCGGCACTTCCCACGGACAGGGTAGTTTTGGAAACATCTGATTAGCTTTGACATACCATGCGATGAACACCCGTTGTTCCTCTTCATAGGCTCTGGCTTTGTCTTTGTATTCATGAAGCTCTGTTAGCCATTGAGCCAAGTCAGTTGCAACATCTTTCTGTCCCTTGTAGCTTTCTTTTACCACTGCAAGTTCAGAATTTGTGACATCTAGTTTCTCAGCCAACTTCTTGCGCTCTACAAATTCTGCTTCATATTTGATATGGGTGGAAGCTACTTGTTACTCGAGCTCTAACCTCAGGCATCCTACTATTAACATGGCTAGGTTGGCATATCTAAGGTTTTCCAACTCCATGTATTCGGTCAAATCTTGGATCTGTAGGTCCCGGTTCTTAATTTCTACTTGGTGGGCAAAGGCGTAAGTGTCTAATATGGCCCTCCAATTAGTGTGCTGAGCACTAATGTTGTTGATTTGAGCCTTGGCCATATGGATCTCCTTCTCCAAGATTTTTTTGTACATCCCCACCTGATCACGGAAATGCTCCTTCAGCTTCTCATGTCGTTTAGCCTCATTTTGCCACATGCTGATCTCAATGGTTGATTTTTGGCAAATAGCACATACCTCCTTCATTGAGAGGGTTAGATTTTCTCTAGCTAAGCAGCTTACATCTCGGTTGACCCGAATGAACTATTCTCGTAACTGATAAAAGTGTTCATCGAGAACATTCTTTTGTTTCTCCATAGAAGTCAACTGAAGGTTATCTGCAATCAACTGCTTATTCTCTTCTTCTAAGGCCTTGAGTGCCTTAAGATGTGCATGAATTTGTGCTTGTGCGGTAGAGGCATTCCAAGTGGCCATCTCCTTTTCTTCTACCACCTTTTTATTTTTTGCAATTAGCTTTGTTAATTGCTCAGTTCTGAAATTTTCTAGCTGGTCTACAAGAACAAATTGCAAAGGATACCGCTATGCTACTTGTAAGGCTACGAGCTACTCTTGTAGTTTCTACACTTCAGCTTCAGCATGGTCGGCCCTTACTTCGGATATGACCAGCTTCCCCTTTGTGGAAATGAGGTCTGATTAAATTGTTGTTACATCCTGGGGGATGTCAAACAGAGACGTCAAAACTTATCTTGTTTGAAGCAATTTGTCCAGTGCATCCTCATGTTCGGTAGGAGTCATTGACGCTTTGGCAAGAGTTTGAGCATCCCGTGCTCTTGAAAGATCTACCAGTGGCACAATAGGTACGTTAAAGGATTCTTTGATATGGTCAGCGACCACTTCTGTAGCTTCCATGGCATCCTAGTGTTGCATGACCACCACAGTGGCCCCTTCACCAATCTCTAACTGCACTTGAAAATATGTCGCGTTTCCAAAGATCTTTTGTGACCATCTACTTTCCCCTCCTCCTATTTGGATGGATAATTCATCCCTTGTGCAATCTAATGAAATAGTAGGCTGGTCAGCATCATCGATGATGTGGAAGAGGTTTGCGTCATCACGACTTCCCCAACTAACCATCTCAGCGATGGCCCTAAGATGGGTCATCGACAGTCTGTAGTCTTGCGGCAGCGGTGGCTGATCCTAGCCTGTGCTGGGTCTTGCTTCTTGTTGTTCGCTGGGACCTGTGGCTGGGGGTTGATTGGGTCCTGCAAGTTGAGTTGTAGGTGATCCAGTCATCTTTTCTTCTTCTTCATTTGGTCTCAGCTCTTTGCCAGTGCTCTTTCTTGGAGCTAGCGCCTTTAATAACTCAGCATAAGAAGGATTCTAGGCCTTTCGGAGGACATCATTTGTGTATCCCTGAATACCAGCCCGTTGGCATAGTTTTCTGATAAGACAAGGAAAAGGCAGTGCCATCTTCCCTGACTTCTGTTCTTCAAATCGCCTTAGGATCTCCATCAAATATAGATGGGGAAGGTTACCATTAACCTTTCCCATCAACACTGCACATCCCCTTGCCACATACGTAGATATTCTTTTCAAATCTTTTGTGGGGAAGAGGTGATAGGTTCTAATTTTGAAATAAACCCACTCTTTCGTCGTCAATTCTTCAAAAGTCTTATTTATGCCATAAGCCTTCTCTAACCAGTTCTTTCGCACATCAGGGTCTGATCGGGTAGATAACCGAGCAATATGGGGGCTTGAATTCCAAAGGTTTAAAACTTCCAAAATTGCTTACGCAAAAAATTCTACTGTCACACCACAAATGTTAACCATGGTGCCTTGCTCCTTATTGTGCCAGAACAGGTACATTTCACCTAAGTACCAAGCACCGCACTCAGAGAGGATAGGCCATAAGGGAGACCCTTTAAGGTGATCCCTAACAGTCTCAAGAGCAAATTCTGCAAAAGATTGGAAGTTAAGCTCCACAATTACTACAGCAACTGTGGACTTCATATGGATAGCCTGAACACATTTAGGGGGCAACGTGAGTTGTTGTCCTGGTTCAGGCGCAGCAGTAGCTCCTCTTTCTGCCTACCCGAACCATCTTGTAGGAGGTTCTTCTTGATGGATGCTGAATGATTACACCTCCTATTCTACATGTTGTCTGGCAGGGACCTGTCTTCTACCTCTCCAAGGTTGTTTCGCTTCACCTTGAACAGGACCCTCTCGCTATGCACATTTCGGGGCCATCTACAATCACATGGCCAAACGGTAGTAAGGTTGTTTTCAAAGTCAAGTTATACCTTACTACATGCCTTTAATTAAAGATCTTATGTTATTGTGTGATCATGCCTGAAAATTATAATAATGGGTCCTATGACTTAGATGGGTTTCATTTTAATCTCCCGGTGTACCTAAGGTCATATTATTTTTGGCACAATTTTTTAAGTGTTAGTGTTAATTACCCTAATTTATTTCCTTTGGATGATGATAAATTTCAAAAAATTTAGGCACTTTTGAACAAGTGTCTCTCCCCCAAGACTAAATTGAACACTTCGGGTTCAAGCAGGTTCAAACGGAATTAAAATCGGAGCACCAGTGAGCGAGATATGAGTGAAAAAGCAAGGGTCACGCAATTGCAAGTCATAGAGAAAAATTTCAAAAATTCCCCCCATGTAAATGGAAAAATGAGCCTAAGTGTTGTGGCAGGGTTCCTATTTATAGGTAAATAGGATGCGATGTCGCGTACGGTACATCGCGTATGTGATATCACGTAGGACGTGATATCGTGTACGCGATATCTCGTCCCCAATGATGTGGGCCAAATGAAAAATACCAAATTTTTAAGGATTTTCTTGAAATTAATGGTGTAAAATGAGGACATGGGCAAGTATGATGATATCCTAGGGTAATTTCATTAATTTGAGAGGCACGTGTAATGATAATGATGTGAATTTATCAATTAAAAATTTGGCGGTTATGAAGAAAAGGGAATGTAATGGTACATTGGAACGTTAAAATTTGGGGGGACAATAAAAGGGAAAGAAAATTATGAAAAATTAATCTAAGGGTAAGAAATTGTGTGTTTGAACTAGAGAATTAGTAAAGATTACAAAAAATTACACAAGTGGATCCTCCCCAAAGTAGGTTTCAACCTATTATCCCCTTGTGTAACCACACTTAAAGTGTCCGTGGGCACTAGAAGGGTTAAACGTAATTTGTACTAACTCCACAAAACACACACATGTAAATATCACCAAAATGAGATGAGAATTCTATGCTACACGGGACATGAGCTACAATTACACAAACAATGAGATGAGGTGAAATATAGAAAGGGATCGTAGAGATTGGGACATAAGGTAGCTGACCTAGGACACAGTGAATCCTGCATGAAAAGCATGATTAAGGTGTCATTAACCCATCGTTTCAAGATCAGGACCAAGTCCATCCTTCTAAATAGTGACATCACATTGCTTCATCCCATGATGAACAACTATGAGAGTACCATAACAACAAGGCGTATGATCACTTTGCGTTTTATGCAAGGGAGGAGTGATTTTTGTTTTATGACACTTCTTTTTCTTTTTCTTTTCTCTCTTCATTTTTTTTTCACTTGACTGAATCCAGAGAAGCTGCCAACCTTCAGGCATGGGTGCATGTCTTTCTAGTGGGACCCTCTAGAACAACATTTGATTTTTGAGTGCCCTTTTGATTACTCTTACTCCCATTTTTCATTAGATCTACAAAGATCTTAGTACAACCACATCGCATGATAACTCCCACAGGCGTCACCAAAGAGAATCCACAAGTTCCCTTGATGTCACATCCTAATCATTCCCTCTTGGTCCATCCTTCTTCATTTTGGGTACAATGAACACACAATTAATTTTAAGTTTAGAAATTTCAAGAATATCATTGTACCCTCGAACAAAACATCTTATTTGTAGAGTGGATGAGTGGGCGTAATGGGCTCACTGTTCCAAATAATTGACTACCCATGACTTAATAACATAAAACACACCTCAACCAACGATCCACATGAGTGTTTTATTCGTAGACAAGATTACTTACAAAAATGGAAAAAGATAAACACACAAACACGCAAAAAAAAGGTAAAACAAAAAGTTGAAAAATGAAAAACTAGAAAATAAAAAAGTTGAAAAATCAAAGAAAATGAAAAATATTTATTAATCCTGCTTGTTATTGAAATGGGAGATATCCCCCATAACTAATTGGTTGATTATGGCAAGCATTAATAAATGAAAAATAAGGATCCTTGCATGTTGGAAGTATTGGAATTGGTCCATACTTATCCCCTTGGATTTCACACACTTCATAATAAGCATAGTGGGGCACTTTATATAATGTAGTTCCCAAATAATGAGTTGACCCACTATGATTTTGGTGACCGTTAGATGGTATGCAAGGATTGGGCTAATGCCTCCCATGGTTGTGTTCATTGGGTCGTATGGTTGTTGGAGTGTAAGTTGGTGGCCCTGATGAAGTTACATGAGGCATTGGGTTTGAAGGTAAGGGTGCACCA
>MNCI01000900.1:39832-62464 GCA_015680685.1 Gnetum montanum
ATGAATAAGCCAATGGTAAGCCCTCGTATCATACGATGGCTTGTAATCTTACAAGAGTTCAATTTAATGATGATCGATCACAAGGGCACCAAGAATGTAGTTGCTGATCATTTATCTTGGTTGCAATGGGACAACAAAGAGGATGAGTATCCAATTTTTGATCATTTCCCTAATGAATTTCTCTTTTTTGGTGTAGTAAATAATCAATCACCCATGGAGAAAAACTAGTACAATAGCATTCTTACCTATCTCCTCACCCAACAAACACCACAAGAGTTAAACCTTAAGAAGAAACAACAGTTTCTTCACCAAGCCAAGTACTTTATGGAGATCAATGGGCAATTTTACAAAGTGTCTCATGATGGCTTGGTTCAATGGTGTGTTCCTAATATAGATCAACTGCGAGTTCTCCAAGACGCTCATGAGGGTCCTTGTGGGGGTTATTACACTAGGAGATGAATGACCATCAAGATCCTACTTGCAAGATATTATTGGCCTACATTATTTTGGGATGCCCATCATTTCGTCCAATCTTGTGAGCGCTATTAATGTGATGGGGGAATGATTGCTAGAATGGAGAGTCCACAACAATGGATTCAACTATTAGAACCCTTCGACATTTGGGAAATTGATTTTATGGGGCTAATTACATCAATGTCCAATGGAAAATCTTATATTATTGTTTCCATTGATTATCTAACAAAATGTGTCGAAGCAACTACTATTAAAGATTGTACATCATCTACAGCTGCACGATTTATTCAACAACAAATCATAAATAGGTTTGGTGTGCCATGTGCACTTATTTCAAACAATGGTACACACTTCACAGGTGCAAATTTTCAGAAATTAATGCAATGCTTAGGGGTTGAGCATAAATTGACTACACCATACCACCCCCCAAGAGAACGATCAAGTAGAAGTCACCAACAGGGAGATTATGAAGATATTGACAAGAACCATTAGCAAGTTTAGGCGAGACTGGAGAACTAAACTGAACGATGCTCTTTGGGTATGCCGCTCCACATGGAAACTCCCTATAGGCTACTCTCCCTATGAGTTAGTGTATGGTAAATTACCAACACTTCCATTTCAAACTGAGTTCTGTACACTATCCATGGCATGTGACCTCAACCTTGACCTTGATCTAGCACAGAAACAACGGTTAGTAACCCTTAACTTGCTAGATGAAAATCAATTAGCTACCCTATCATCTAATGAATTGCACAAGGCCTTCAATAAACAACGTCATGACTTAAGAATTACAAAAGTTAAATATCAACTAGGAGATAAGGTTCTATACTAGAATCCCACACAGGTACCACAACGTACTAAATTTCAAACACTGTAGGAAGGACCTTATATTATTTATGCAACTTTTCCTTTAGGGGCCATGATAATGTACAAACTTGAGAGCCTAGATAAGAAAATTTTGGTGAACGTGCAACAAACCAAACCTTTCCAAGAGCTTAGGACAGCCAATACACATGCTACCTCTCTTGATGGACAACCTTGCTCACTATTTCTGATCTCCTCCTTCCAACTTAGTCATGGAGGAGATGGCCACCTATGCTAACTGTTCTAGGCCCTCAGTTCTTTTTAAATTTTTGTTTTACACATTTTTGTTTTACACCTTCTTTCAACTTTTCTTATTTTTATTTTACACCATCGTTCATGTTTTTATTGGTTCTTTTTTTACTTGATTTACTTTTATTCATCATCTAATAAGTGCTCATGATGGTGGATTGAATTATATCATATTGTTTACTAATGTTTGGTTTTTACCTTTGAATTATGATGCTGATATTAAGATATGGTTCTTTTGGTAAAATAGGCAATGAGTCCACACCATCCACTCATCCATACAACTCTCTAGTCTCCTTTGTCTTGGAACTATACAGTCCCCTTTTTCTAAGTAAACTTGTTAATGAATTGGTGGCTGGGTATTTTTCAAATCAAGTAAAGACTCAAAGGATGAAAAGGGTGTGACTTCAAGGGGATTTGATGCATTGGTGTTGGCCATTCTCTTGGGTGCTTGGATTCTTTTTCTTGGGTTTTCCGCCATTCTGACATTGTTCAAATATCATGAAGCTGAGTGAATAAAAATAAGTCTTTGCATGGTGGGGTTCTCATGCAGTAACATAAAAAAAGAGAGAAGAAAGTGAGAATTCAAAGCACACCCCTTAGTCATAATAAAGCAATATGAGCTACAAGTGCTGGTTATGGCACTGGAAAGACATGTTACCCATGTCTAAAGGTTCCCTCTAACTAAGGTCCTTTCTCACTTCCTACTTCTCCATCTCACTCTCCTTGGGTAGGTGGTCACTCATTGTGGAAGCATTTTTGTTGCCTCAAGAGGATGGATTTGCCAAGTGTATTGATGCGAGATCACTGAATGTGGCTGGTTTGAGTCTAGATTTGGGATGAGTTCTACTCAGTTATCTTAACCATGAAATACACAAGGGGCCTTACACAACCTTGTTCTTGGGATTCCATTCCATTCTTTCCTCTCCATCTTTCTTCCCATTTTCACCTCATTGCTAGTTTTATCATTACTCTGTTCTAGGTTGATGCATTTTTTTTCTTTGGTGAATTCTTGTGGGTAAGTTTTTAACTCTTGCTTCCAAATGACATTCCTAGAGCCTATGGACTCTTTGGTTTGTGGGTTTTTCAGGGCATAAAGGGCATGATTCTGCTTTGGGGAGGACCCACTGGCATTTCTTTTTTATGCAATTATTAACTTCTTTCCCTTGAACATTTTTTGCAATCAATCATTTCTTGTTTCATCCCCATCCATGACATCCATTTTATTGGCGTTGCTATTGATATTTTTCATCTTTCTTATTCCTCATGTTTTTCCATTTTATAGCTACTGGAGGTTCATTCTTAGTCGTGGGGGCCCTGGCATAAATTTTTCAATTTTCTCCATTTTACTTATTACCTAACCCCTACACCTTGGGTAGTTGCCAATGATAAATCTCCAAACCAATTTTTTCCATAACCACAACTTAGCCAATGCACTTCATATTGAGGCAAGGTATCAACTACATTGTGGATTACCTATTCTTGCTCATTTGTGACTGTGTTGTGTGTGTGTATGGAAATCATACAAAAAATGGACTGGGCTTGGAGGAAGCACTCAGGATGGACCAAAACTGGAGCATTTACAAAAGGAGCAAGTTTAGTGACATGGCTATGGATAAACAACGGAAGGCGCAATCTTGGCATTGGCGGAAACATGCTCCATCTTCTTTCTCTCTCTCTTTTTCTCTTCAAGCTTCCAAATAAAGGCTTAGATGTCATTTATGGGTGAGTGTTCACCACAATGGTCATGAACACTAATGTTGTAATATTCTTATTAATCTGTTCACTAGACACATTGAGTCTATCATCACATTCCACCATCAATTTTCAATTAGTCAATAATCCCATACCTCTCCAATATTTTGTAAAGAACTCGAGGATGAGTTTTCATTCAATCATGGGGGTATGATGAGAGTGGTCACTCTAGCAGTTATTCTAATTATTAGAGTAGTTACTCTAGTGATTACTTTAGTAGTTATTGTAATTATTAGAGTGGTTACTCTCATTATTAGATTAGTTACTTCCAAGCCTATAAATACAGTGCCTAGGCGCACAATTGGGAAGAAGTCTTTTAGCAGTAAAGTAGCAAAACTCTTGTAGTCTGTTTGAAAGTTAGAGTATTTTCCAAGTGCTTGCAGTAGCAAGTCTAAGTGTGGACAGATCTTTATTCGATCATTGTGTACCTAAGCACACCTTATGTATGGAAATAAAGACGAGCTCTCTGATTCATCCTTGCAGCACTTGAGATTTTTTTTCTTATGCATTTATTTTATTTTATTTTATTTTCTGCACTTTACATTTCTATTATTAGCATAGTAATTCATTTTGATCAATTAAGCAACTTGTTAAATTACACAAGCACAACCACTTCGAGCATGCGTGTAATGCTTGGTAACCTAGTAATGATTAGCGTTTGGTAATCCCAACAGTGTTGCACTGGTTCAAGATGTGTACGGAAAGTGGGAACAGATGCTGGTGTTAGGATTAGTTAGAACTTAGTTAATGAGTAGTTAAGTTAAATTAGTCACTTAGTTACCTCTCTCCTTTCCTACTAGCACAAGACATAAAAACATAAAAGCTATAAAAATCATATGCCTCAAGCTTACTTAACCATACAATTGTGACATACAGGTAAGCTTAGGAAGACAACGATCAACCAACCCGTCCTTGTTCCACAATGGTGCATAAGCACTTAGTTCTTGTAATTCGACCAGATCATGCATGAAACACTTATATTCATATGGTTGAGTGTAGGAGTACCTCACTGCTCATCAAATGAGAAAATGAACTAGCAAAGTTTTGCTACCTATTCACTAAATGGTACCATAAATGTGATTGGTAGGCTATATTTATAAGCAAGGGATGACTTGGAGATGTCAAATTTGCAAAGTACCAACTATGATGTCCAATTAGTTGTAACATTTTATTATTCATAATATTCTTATGACTAACTGGAAAATCATCCTCAAGTCACAACAAAAATGGATAAAATTTGTTACAGAACTTAAAGGAGTGACATTAATTAACTAAAATTACATTATTATAAAATTGAAAGTGCCAAATTGAAAAACTTTATTTAAGTGGTGTATATTATAAAAAATTTAGAAAATTAGACCACATATAGAAAATTTATAAAATCTTACAAAAATATTCAAATAATCTTCAAAATTCTACTAGCATCGCATCTTCATATTGTTTCTAGAAATGATAGGTCCTTCCTTGGTGGTTTCTCTACTAGCTCCTTTCTCTTGAAGCAAAGTTTATCAAGAATGGATCAATATTTCTTATAATCTATCTATAAATCCTTAACAATCCAATCAAGCTCGATCAAATCAAGTGTTAGTGGGACTTTCCATGGACAAGGATGGTCTAAAACCATCTTGTATTTGTAGCAAAATCAAGTAATGAATGTGGTTTTCTTAGGCTTAAGCTTGTTGATTCAGTCCTTTAGCTACTAGTAGTCAATCATTATTTTTTTCATGTTATCTACCACATGTTTTTGTCCATTGAATTTGGCCTTAAGGACCTCCAATTCTCCATTCATAACTTGTAGCTTTTGTTTTATTTGATGATGAATTTTACACTCATGTTCATATAGAGAGAATGTGGTTGCAAGTTACTTTTCATTTTTACTTCTAAGCCAACCAACTATTAACATGATTAACATGGATTATTAAAGGTTGGATAGCTCTAGATAAAGGATCAAGTTTGTAATCTATAAATTTTTCATTTTTACTTCTACTAGGACCATTGTGTTAATGGCCTCTAGGGTGCTCATTTATATAGTCATCTTAGGCTATTATATAGTGACATAGAGTTTGAACTTCACTATTTTTAGCTCATTTTCATTTATTTTCTTTTATAGTCCTACTAGATTCATGAAGTAATTTTTAATCATCTTATGCCACTTAGCCTAATTCTTTCATGTTGCAATTTTCATGGCCATTTGTTGGTAGACCATCCATACTTCCTACATGAATACACCTCTATTTTCCTCATCCAACTTTAATATATCCAAGTTGGATTTTTTTATATATTTATGAATGTGTTGGAGGTAATTCTTATACATGTTCGTTTTCTTCCTTACCCCCTCTAGTATTTTATTTTTATTTCTAAACCTTTGTTATTATCTTGCAATGTGATGATGGCTTTTTTAAGATGGATGAATCAACTCCTACTTGAGAAAAATCTCATGTTTTCTTTTCCTTTACCCTTTTTATTTCTATCCATTTAGACATGAAGCATGTAAGTTCATAAATTTAGAATTAACCAAGAGGGTCTAGGATGACATACTGCATAGGATCATTAAACTAGTCATTGAGTTAGGCAATCTCACCCTACAATTGTGCATCCAACTTAACCTATTGTAGCTAGACTTTAGACAATGCTAATTTTTCCCTAAGGGTGATGAGGTCACATTATAAGGTTATTACATTATTCGGAATGTTAAATATTATCTCCATTATTTATCATATCTACAATAATCTACCTAAAACATCTTCATTTTGTTTTATAGTCATGCCTCTAAAGATTTTGAAACTTATCCTTATGAACATTTCAATATCTTGTTGGACATCAAATTTAGAAGTAAGTTTCATAGGAACATTTAGGGCTTTACTAATATGATTTATCAACACTTTTTCCATCACTTCCTACCCGTAGTTTGACGTAGCCATGATGATTACTTCTTTCAATGTTTGTAGCATCACTTGGAAATATGTAACATTGCTTGAAATAGTAGGTGAGAGGACCACCTTTGGACATAGTTCGTATCTTTCTAGTAATATAGAAAGGGAACATGAATATATTAAATACAGTTTTCCAATAACAATACAAACAAATGCATTAATGCATTCATATGAGGCTAGTAAACCTAGGATGAGGTCCTAAGAAATTAGCAAATCCCCTTGATATCACACCATTATCCATATCCTCTTAGTCCCTTCTCCTTGCATTAAGGGGTATAGTGGTCATCGGTGTTCATTAACTTTTTTAATGTGAGTAGGATCATATTATTCCCATGAAAAATACCTCTTATCATTTGGATATGTAGGATGGATGACATGGTCTCATTCCCATGTGTAATTATTCCTTCTTTGGTTAGACAACAATCATGTGCTTTCATTCTTGCATCATGACCAATAATAGGATTAATAAAAAAATAATTCCACAAAAACATGAAATGAAATAAAATAAAAGATCCAATAAAAATAGAAAATTATCAAAAATTTGAAAAATAGTAAAAATAAAAACATATTAATATAGAAAAACATAAAGAAAGAAAAATTAGAAATATAGAAAAATAAAAAATAGAAAGCATTGAAAAATAAATAAAAAGTATAATATGAAAAATTGTAAAACAAAATAAAGTTAAAGGAGCCCTAACAGTTCCTAATTAAAATGGGGTATCTCCCCATAACTAAGATCTAAGGATGAGATACGGAAGATGGAATGAGGGATGATGTTGGATGATGAGGTGGCTTTGGTGGCTTTTCAAGATTTTCTATATGATTTTACTTATTGGATGTTGATTAGGATTAGTTTTTATGGGTTGGTAGGGTGGTAAATTTGCAAGGCACTAGATTTGTTGATAACATGAACATTGTAGGGATCCTTTCAAAGAAATTGGAATTTTGTATGTTAATACGTTTGATTATGCTTGTAATACAGGACCTTGTCTTGCAATTTCAACTCTAGGTGTCTAATCTTGGTATCATGTCTCTGTTTGTTATAAAATTTATGGACTTAATTTTAAATTTGTAAGGCACTAGATTGGTAATAGAATGAACAATGTAGGATCCTTTCAAAAGCAATTAAAATTTTGTACATCAATGCACATGATTTTAATTGTAATATAGGACCTTGTCACATAGTTTCAGTTGTAGGTTTCTAATCTTGGTATCATGTCTTTGTTTAATATAAAATTTATGAACTTAATTGTGCATTAGTGCTATCATCTTTTTCTTATCTAACACATTAAGGTTCATTAATATTTTTTGTTGTGCTAGATTAAGATCCAATTCAAGATCACAAGTCATGATAGGTATATGAAGTTCTATTTGGATTGGTAATTTTGATAGTTTTTTATACACCAACTCATAGGAATAGTAGCCTATAGAAAGCTTCCAAGTTGAGTAATATTCCTAAAGGATATCATTTAAATTAGTGCTCTAGTTCTTTTTATAATTACTAACTCTTCTTATGATAATTCTAATGATCACTCTATTTGTCATCTCAACTTGTTCATTGGCTTGGAGGTGATAAGATGTGATAAGTTGGTTCTCAATCCTTATGCATTAATTTTGCTTCCCAAATGTAGTACCTATGAAATGGGTTTTATTATTAGAAATTAGTACTTATTGCATACCAACAAATTTACCATTTTCTACTCAAGGGATTTAGTAGCTATACTTGTATTGTAATGAATAACTACAATAGCCTCTACTCACTTGGTACAATAGTCAAAAGCAACAATTATATATGTTTTCCCATTTTAAATTCTTGATATGGGACCCATAAAGTTAATTTTTCATAAATAAAATAACTTCATTTGTTAAATTCACTATTGCAATCCCTTAAATCTTGCAATGACATCACTATCATGTTGACAATGCTCAAAGTCTTTGCAAATTAGTGTGTATCTTTAAAGAATATAGACTAGAAAATAAATAGTCATAATAACCTTAGTATCAATTCTTTTTCCTATATAGTGATCTCCACAAAACCCTTCATAAACATTTTGGAGAACTCTTAGTTGGTTCTTCTCTCGTACATATCATTCAACTAGGTCATCCATACAAATTCTATAGAGGTTTCCATGTATTACTTGGTGAAGAAATTTTTGTCTTATTCTTGTTTCATTTAGTTGATAACACTGATATGACTTTAATAATTTATGTGTATTTATGAAGAGTGTTTCCTAGAAAATAATCAATCATAAGAATCATAATGACTATTCTTCTTCTTACATAGTGATCCCCACAACATCCTTCATTAGCATCTTGGAGAGCCCTCAATTAGTTCTCCTCTAATAGGCACCATTTAACTAGATCTTTCAGATAGATTTTATAAAAGTATTTCTCTATCTACATTTATAGCTTTACTTGGTGAAAAAATTATTATGTCTTATCTTGTTCCATTTAGTAGGAACTTTTTGTTCATTTAGGTTAATGAAATAGATAGAAACCCATGAAATGGTTGCTAGCAAGAAAACCATGAAATGATTGTTGGAAAGAAAATCATAGTAGCCTTTACAAATAAATGCTTATAAGGAATTTAATTAGACAAAGGCTCTTTATCAGCTTTATTATTTCATCTTAATCAAGATAAATGATCTATAATAACATCCTCATTTGTCTTCTTATCTATCATTTTTATATTAAATTCTTGCAAGATCATAAATGATTGAATGATGTGGAGACTTACTATTGGTTTATTCATTAGGAATCATATTACATTGTGATCTATATGCATAAACACTAGATGCCCAAGCACATAGTACCTAAGCTTTTGTAGTACATATATGAACATAGTACCTAAAATTTTCTAGAACATACATGATAATCATCAACTCTTTTTCTATTATGGTATAGTTTAGTTGTGCACCTATAATGATCCTACTAGCACATTGGATGTAGTATGGATACTTTTGATCATTCATCTATATGAACAAGACTTTCAATACATGGTTAGATGCATCTATCATAATGTAAAATGGTTTGAACTGATTAAAATCTTGTGGGATTGGAGTATTAGGAATGACATATGCCACAATAACAATCAAACAAAGAGATATTTTGAAAAAAATTTCACTAATATTATTCACACTACATTCAAAAGAATATAGAGATACAAGCAACAAATCAGCTAAGGGATGCTTGAAAACCAAATGGCTAGAAGATAAGCTCTTTTTGGATTTTGATGCCTCTCAATATAGCACACTAACCCTTACATAGGAGAGGGAAATTCCTCTTGACCTTACAAAGTGACACACAACTCATCCAACACTAACTTAGTGGATGATGACTCATAAGATTCGTGATCAAAATGAATTTGCTCTTCACACATACTTTACTATACAAGACACTATATATCACCTTTTACTGGTGCTAGTGGAAGATGGCTAATTTGAATCAGCATCAGAGTTCCATGGATAGCCCTCTAAAGAATAAGGTTCTCTAGCTAGGTAGAAGGTCCTTTCATATCCTCCATCATTTCTAAATGGGACAATTCTAGTATCCAATGTATTAAATTCAAGATTTCTTAGGTGGATGCCACATTCTTGACAATGCTACTTGATATCTTTAGAATTTCTTATGAAGATATCTTGGTAAAAGGCTTCATCCCATGAATTTTTCTAGTTGATTCATTTCTTGGTACAGGAAACCAAATAATAGACACGTGTTTTCCCATGTGCTAGGAAATGCCATCCTCTAGTCTGAGCATTGCCATAGAATAGAAAATATCCATGATGCTCATTGTGTCTGTTCAAGAAGGATCTAGGGTAGGAGTGGTAGTGAACAAGGGAGTGCCCAAACTTTTACCACCATGTTCAAAATGCTTCATTTGATGTAGTAGCAAATCCCCAAGGATTGAGATGTATTATGTAAACATGATAAGGGATAGGTTGATAGTATGACCAAGTTAAAACATTATTAGGGCAATTTAGATAGCTTAATTCTAAATGGGTTTGTAGATGGATATATGGTCATGCTCTACAATGGAACATAAAGACCTTTTAGATTATATCATACATAGGAGAATCACCATTTTAATCATCAATAAAATTTGTGAAGGTAGAGGATATGTTTTCATGAGCCTCAAACATATGGGTTTGTTCCAATGTGACCATGTAAGATTCCTAAGAGCAGCATGCTCTGAGCCTCCTAGAAGATCTTAGTGTCCATCCTTCATTTATTAATATTTCTATGCACAATAACAACACAAAAGATATTAGTAATTACATAGAGAGTTGAAACTCTTTGGTCAAGAAATCATCCAAGCTATTCTCTCTTCCATCTATATATTTAGAAGAGAAATCAAAATTGGCTAAATATAATGCTCATCAAATTAGTCTCGTATGAGCCACTTTACTCATAACTTTGGAACTAAGATACTTATCAAAAATTTTTAAATTACTCCTAATTGTGAAATGTGCATGCTATAAAAGTAACCTAAACTTTTCCACTACTTTAACTATAGTGAGAAGCTCCTTATGGATGTTGTGATAGTTCTGTTGTGTCTCGGAGAACTTCCTAGATGCATACCTACAGACTCTTATGATTCTATCCTTTTCTTCTTTAAGTGCTGCTTCCCTGAATTCATAAGAAGCATTAGTTTCCAAAATTAATGTTCAATCTATGGGTAACTGAAGCTTTGGTAGTTTTTTGCATTATTCTTTGAGATGTATGATAGTATCTATTTTCTTTTGTATCCATGGAGGAGGATTCTGACCAAGTTGCTCAGCTAGTAGTTTATGATCCTAAGCTAGTTATTTGTAGAATCCTGACATGTAATTTATAAATCATAAGAATCTCTACAACTATGTCTTATCCTTAAGCTCATTAGGAAACCTGCTAATAGATTTAAGGATATGCTCTTGGAGAGATATCGTTCCTTGTGATATTTCTAGCTCTAAAAACTCAATAGTATCTTTGGTGATGTGCATTTTTGTAGGGGATGGACTAGGCCATTTTTATCTACAATGTCAAAGAAGATTTTTAGATGTTCTAAATGTTGTTGTGGGTTTTTATTCATAATCAAGATGCCATCAATATACACCATGATGAAAGGATGAGTTCCAAAAATTAAATCCATGGTTTCCCAGAAGATTAAGAAAGCTCTCTTAATTACAAAAGATAAGATAGTCCATTGATATAGTCCACATAGAACTATGAAGGCAATTTTCCATTTATCTTCTTCCTCTACTTGGATCTACCAAAAAACTTAATTTAAAATCAAACTTGGAATAGACATGTGTATGTAATAATCTTTGGAACATATCATCTTTACTTGGTATTGGGTGTTGTACTAATTTAATGATTTTTTTTAAAGGCTTATAATTCACTACTAGCCTTTTTTCCCATGTACCTGTTTAGATTGTTTGTTCATGTAAAGGTAGCACATGCAAACATATTACTATTGGGCTCTATTAGTCCTTTGTCCAATAATACCTATATTGTTTCATCACATTCCTTTTTTAGAGAAGGTGGCATTCCTATGTGGTGTGCTTTTGCCTTTATATTCTTATCATCTCTTAGTTCAATCCTACACCAATGTTGTTTCTTATTTCTAAACACTATAGGATCATCATGGTCTAACATTAACAGTTTTTTGTTGATTTCTTCAAATTGGCTTTTGAGTTTTCTACATTATTGATTACCTAAGGTTTCTTGTTTGCTTTGGTTTGCTAAAGAGTTTGAAATCTTTCCCTATAATTATTATTCCTATAAAACTTATTATTAGCTAAAAATACATAATACTTACCTATATTATATGGTTCTAACCTTTCTAAATTATTCATGCCTATTAGTAGGTCATATGATTTCAAATCAAAATGATATACTTCTACATAGATTAACTTATTTCTAGAAGTCTTTATTGGGATCTTGGTTTGGTATTCTAATGGGGATTTCTGGGTATTGAAGATGACAACCATCTTTTCTTTCTTCTTCCAAAAGTGTGAAGGGATCACATTCCATCTAGTCAAAGAGACTTCTACTCCACTATCTATGAAAGTGTCTATGGGATATGACTTATAATTTTCAAACTTTATCATAAATGTACATAGTGGTAAGGTTGATACTCTAATGTTTTTACTTACTATATTCATAGGCATGACTTTAGTTTCTTCTTCATACTTCTATTGTTGATACCTTTCTTCTATCTTTTCTAGTTCTTGCAATTCATTCATTTCCCATTGTATATATTTCTATAGTTTTTTTATCATGTGTGTTCGTAATAATGATTCATATAAAGGGGTTATGCTCCCTCTTTGTTCTTCCCCTTCTATCTCTTCTTCCTTTTCCTCAATATTGCCTTTTGATTTAGAATCTAAGCTTTTCTCAGATTCTATTGGTTGGGAGTTTGGATATTTAAATATGTGTTCCTCTATTAAATATCTTTGTTCATCTAGTTCTTGGTTCTTTTCTTTAATTCTTCTTTTTAAAGACATGATCTTGTTAATGTCATCTATAGAAGTATCATCTAACTGGGATTCTAACTTCCTTAATTGTGATTTGATGATTTGATAGGTTGGGTTTGATTCTACTGGGTTGAGGTCATTCATATTCAAAGGTCATTCTGAGAGAGGCTCAAAATCTATGGTTTTGACATATGAAGAGTAGGTTGGTCTTGTTGTGAGTTTTCTATGAAGAGGTCTTCTACCACTATGGTTCATTCTATGAATATGTCTTCTACCACTATGGTTCATGTGACAATAAAATACATCAGAATCATCACTATCTCTCTCTCTCTCTCTCTCTCTCNACTTATGAAGTTCAATATAAATGTCACTAGGTTCAAAATCAATAGAGGGATCAATGATGTATTCATAATATTGCTCAGATAAGTTATAATGCTCAATAAAATTGGCTTGCCTAGAATGTTTAGACGTTTCTAGGTAGGTTTGAGAAAAATGATTTCCTTGGCATATAAAACATTTAACTTGATCCTATGGAAGTTTTTGAGTCCTCCGTTTGAACATTCCACAAAAACCTTGATTTATGCAATGGATGTTTAGATCTCCATTGTTGCCTTTTGGGGTTCCATTGTTTGTGTCGTGGTTTAGGACAACAAGTACTAGAATGTGCTTGCCATTTGTTTTCAAGGCAAATCTTCTAGTAGAATGATTTTCATAATTTATTACTAATTTTTTTCATTACATTTTATGCTTTTATATCTTGACATAACTCACAATTTACCTCCTCTATAAGTTTTCTAATATAATTAAAACTCATATCATCCAAAGTCCTATATCTATACTTAATTTCCTATTGGTATTTTTCAATGAAAGGCTGAGGCATGGTACCTAAGAGATGCTCCTTTGCAGCTCTGTCATGAGTTAATTTTTCATGGTAATGCTAGTCCTCCATTTGATCTAAGAAATTGTGGACATCCTGGATTCTATGTAACTTAGTAGTAAAATATTGCTCTCTACAATTAGTAATGTAGTTATCCCTATTCCCTAGGAATTCTTTAGTTATGACGTTAATAAATAAGATAGATGGGCCATTTAGCAGCTTTCTCTTAATATCTACATCTATTTGATTCCACCATCATCTTAAGATTCCTATAAAGTTAAAGATGGCATTTTGGATGATGTGCTTAGATGTCTTCTTATCTATCAAGACTTTTCAATCTATAAAGCTTGTAATCTTATCAATAATCATATGTCTCTCTTGGAATGAAAGCTTTTCTAAGTTAAACTTTCATTCTAATCAATCTAGTGGCTATTGTCTAGTAGTTTTCAGTGGCTTGGGTATAGATCTCATGATTCTTTAGAAAATTCTCTTCTTCAAAGTCTAAGTCCATCCTTCATTTCTCATTCCCTTTATCGTCTATGATAACCATTGGGCCAAAATTTGATTCTTCATTTGCACTAACTCTTAATTTTCCTTTGTGTTCCCTACTATATCATGATCTATGATCATGTAAGGAACTAGGGGTATCCGTATTAGTGCCATATTCTATGATGTCATGTTGGAAAGGATTTTGTTGGGAATGATATTCTCTTTCTCCTTCAGAACCCATTTCTTCTGGAGCTACTTTAAGCTATAAGAGACCTTGTCTATTTTTTTGGAATTTTTATATAACTTACTTTCTGTTATATGCCTAACTTATTATATCACTAATTCTTGTGTTACCCCAGTTTTGTAATCTAATGGTGTTTATTGGTGGATCTAAAGATAATTTTTGGACAAGGGTGTGAACCTTTTCTTTTGGCTCTTCTTTAGCCTTAGGCTCCTCTAATGTGTTCATACTGATTCAAAGTACATCATCACATTCTGCACAATGATATTGATAATCACATTTTACTATAGAATGGTGTGTATACGGTTCTAAGTCACTACTTGAATTAGTGGTTTCCATGTGTTCTATAGATTGCTTACCTTTGTCTTCCTTAGTGGTATTAATAGAAGAGTTTTCAACCTTTAATTATTCAAGTGTTTCTTCGGAGATCGTTACCTTAGTAGAGGTCTATTCTAGATTCTTTCTTAGCAATTTATCTTGTCATAGGTGATGCTTAGGTTCTTAAAGACACTTCTTATGACTTCCTCAAAGGCTAAGATTTTCTTGTCATTATCCTTCAGAGTTGTATGGAAGGATCTTCTTCCTGGTATTAAAGTTGAGGGATTTCTGATTCTTGGTAAGATCTTATTACATGAGGACTCGCCTTGCTCAATAGGATAGAGGGATCTATTTTTGAGAATTTTGGATTTTTTAAACTTAGCTAATAATTTCTTTTCCCTAGGTTTTGGTTTGATTGTTTTAGCATGACATGTTCATAGAAATATTCTAGGGTATTATCTAGTTGAGGGTAAAGGGTATGAATTGGTAGATCCTTTGTGTTTAAGGCTGATCCATATTCTATGTTTGTGGTTCCACAAGATATGAACTATTCACCAAATGGTAAGAGGGTTTTGATACTAACACTCTAGAATAGCTTAAAGACTAATCTAGTACCTATAGTAGTATAAATACTACCATGTTTTATATCTATAGGAATATAAACTATTTTCATTAAACTATTTGCTAAATTATTATCACGTAGAGAAAGAGTAAAGTTGGAAAGGGTTATGTCTAAAGCATCATATTCTAAATGACCTTTTTCTTAAGTTATAATTGTATCCTTGAAGTTCTTAAATCTATGATCGACTAGTGCTATCTAGTAAGGATTCTTTAGTCTATAATTGAAGTGTGGATAGATGTGGATATCAAGTTTTGCAACATGAATATAGTTATAGCTAGTGACAATCCACTTCCTAACCTCCCCAAGGGTGAAAAAGGAAAGGGCGATGAGTCTAAAACTAAACCCACTGATTTCAAGCTTACACTTAGAGAAATGCATAGAACTTAATGATTCTAACAAAGTAAGATTACATAGAGGATAAATCTCTCTTTGTTTGGGTAATGGTGGCATACTCGAATAAGACAATGTGCTACAAATTTCAGATAAGCAACAAGTGTAGGGATTGGAAGAACCTAATAAAGAGAAATTTTCATTAGTCATGTTGATGAAGATAGCCTAGTGGTTATCACAGAAGATGAAGGGAATGAGAAATGAAGGATGAACTTAGCCTCCGAAGAAGAGATTTTTCTAAAGAACCTAGAGATCTATATCCAAGCCCCTAAAAACTATCAAACAATAGCCACTAGATTGATTAGTGAAAAGGAACCAAAGTTTAACTTAGAAAAGCTCCCATTCCAAGAGAGACAGATGGTTATTGATAAGATTATAGGCTTTATAGATCGGCAAGTCATGCTAGATAAGAAGACTTCTAAGCATGCTATCCAAAATACTATCTTTAACTTTACATGATAGTTAAGACAATGGTGAAATCAAATAGATGTAGATACTAAGAGAAATCTACTAAATGGACAATATATCTTATTTATTAATGCCATAACTAAAGAATTCCTAAGGAATGAGGATAACTATGTTATTGATTGTAGAGAGCAATATTTTCTTGCTAAGTTACATGGAATCTAGGATGTCCATAGTTTCTTAGATCAAATGGAGGACTGATATCATCATGGAAAATTAACTCATGATAAAGCTACAAAGGAACACCTCTTAGGTGCCATGTCTCATCCTTTCACTAAAAAATACCACCAGGAAATTAAGTATAGAAACATGACTTTGGATTATATGAATTTTAATTATATTAGAAACTTATAGAAAAGGTAAACCATGAGTTACATCAAGATATAAAAGTACAAGATGTAATAATAAATAATCGTCTAGGAAAATCATTCTGCCAAAAGACCTACCCTAAAAAAATGGCAAGCACACTCTAATACTTCTTGTTGTCCTAAACCACAACACAAAAAATGGAAGTCCAAATGGAAACAATGGAAATCTAAACATCCATCGCATCCATGACCAAATCAAGGATTTTGTGCAATGTTCAAATGAAGAAAGCTAAAACTTTGAAAGGGTCAAGTTAAATTTTTTATATGCCAAGGGAATCATTTTTCTCAAACCCACACAGAAAAGTCCAAACATTCTAGGCAAGCTAATTTTGTTGAACATTATAACTTTTTCGAGCAATATTATGAATACACTATTGATCCCTCTATTGAGTTTAATCCTGGTGACATTTATATTGAGTCTGATGAGTACTTTGACTATGTCATTAGTGATCCTGAACCCTCTTTTTCTGATGGGGGTAGAGGAAAGATAGTGATGATTCTAATGTATTTTATTACCACATGAATTGTAGTGGTAGAAGACCTATTTGTGGAATATTCACAACAAGACTGACCAACTCTTCATATGTCAAAACCATAAATTCTAAGCCTCTCTCAGAACAACCTTTGGATATGAATGACCTGAACCTAATAGAATCAAATCCAACCTATCAAATAATCAAATTACAATTAAGGAAGTTAGAATCCTAGTTAGATGATACTTCTATAGATGACATTAATAAGATTTTGTCTCTATCAAAATAATTAAAGAAAAGAACCAAGAATTGGATGAGTAAAGATATCTAATAGAGGAATGCATATTCAAATATCCAAACTTCCAACCAATAAAATCTAAGAAAATCTTAGGTTTTGGATCAGAAGGAAATGCTAAAGAAAAAGAATAGAAGGCACAAGAGGAAGAACAAATAATGAGCATGTCTCCTTTAGATGAATCATTACTACAAACACACATGATTAAACAACTATAGAAATAAATACAGTGGGCAATGAGTGAACTACATGAACTAGAAAAGATAGAAGAAAGCTACCAACGATAGAAGTATGAAGAAGAAACTAAAGTCATGCTTATGAATATAGTAAGTAATAACATTAGAGTATCTACCTTACTTCTATGTACATTTATGATAAAGTTTGAAAATTATAAGTCATATCTGGTAGACACTCTCATAGACTAGAGAATTCCAACTCTCTATGTAATTAATATCTTTTGTGTTATTATTGAAATAGAAATATTAATAAATGAAGGATGGACACTAAGATATTCCATGAGGCTTTGAGCATGTTGCGCTCGGGAATCTTACATGGCCACATTGGAACAAACCTAGGTGTTTGAGGCTCATGAAAACACATTCTCTACCTTCACCAATTTTATTAATTCCTAAAATTGTGATTCTTCTATGTCTCATATAATCCAAAAGGTTTTTTACATCCTGCTGGGGAGCTCGGCCATATATTCACCTACAAATCCACTTAGAGCTAATCTATTTGAATTGGCCTAATAATGTTTTAACTTGGCCATACTATCATCCTAGCCCCTATCATGCTTACATAATAGATATCAATCCTTTGGGATCTACTATTGCACCTAATGAAGCATTCTAGTCATGGTGGGAAAATTTTGAACACTTTCCTATTCATTACTACTCCTCCTACCCTAGATCCTTCTTCAACAGATGCAATGAGCATTATGGAGATTTTTTGTTCTATGGCGATGCTCAGACTAGAGGATGGCATTTCTTTGCACATGGGAAGACATCTATCTATTATCTAGTTTTTTGTATCAATAAACAAATCAATTGGAAAAATTCATGGGGTAAGGAATTTTACCAGATATCTTCATAAGTAATCCTAAAGATATCCAATAGCATTGTTGAGAATGTGGCATCCACCCAAGTAGTCTCAAACTTTACACATTGGATACCAAAATCGTCCCATTTAGACATGATGGAGGATATGAAAGGACCTTATACCTAGCTGGAGAACCTTTTTCTTTATAGAAATATCCATGGGACTCTGATGATGGTTCAAATTAGTCATCTCCCACTAACACTAGTAAAAGGTGATCTATAGTGTCTTATACAGTAAAGTGTGTTTGAAAAGCATATTTGTCTTGATCATGAATCTTATGAGTCATCATCCATTAAGTTAGTGCTGGATGAGTTGTATTCACTTTGTAAGGTTGAAAGGAAGTCCCCTCTCCTATATAAGGGTTAGTGTGCTATACTGAGAGGCATTAAAATCTAGAAAGAGCTAATCTTCTAGCCATTTGATTTTCAAGCATCCCTCGGTTGCTTCACTATTTGTATCTCTTTATTGTTTTGAATGCAATGTGAATAATATGAGCAGTGAAGTTGTTTTCCAAATATCTCTCTATTTGATTATTATTGTGGCACATATTTCCTGATATGTTCTATGCATTTGTGTTACTGTAAGTGCAAAGATTAGTAAGTGAAGTGGTTGAGCGTATCTCAAATGCATTTTTGCATTTCTTAATCTTCAAGAATGGTACATCCTTATTTATTAGCTTCACTAATGACCTAGAAATCTTGGATAATTTCTTAATAAAGAATTTATAGAAGTCTTTGTGACTAAGAAAAGTCCTCAAATATTTCATTATTTGAGGTCTTTGTGTGATTCCTTGGATCACTCTAATTTTCTTTAGATCCATCTCGATTCCTTTTTGCTAACACAAAATAATCTAGTACAATGCCCTTTTAAACCTTTAAATGTATTTTTTTGCTAATTGAACATTAGATTAGTTTCAACATATCTTTTAAATATTTGATCCAAATGGTCTAGGGATTGCTCAAAATTTGGACTATAGGTGAAGAAGTCATCCATCATTGCCAATTTACTTTTGAAAGAAGCTAAAGGTAAGATGTTGAAATAACACATGGATATTGCATAGGTCAAAGGACATGTTTTTGTATGTAAAAGCTCCCTAGAGTATCATGAATGCTACTTTGTCTTGGACCTAAGGTACAACATGAAGTTGGTTATATCCATTATGAACATCCAAAAATCTATAGTATTTATATCTTTCAATGATGTCTAACACCTAGTAAATGCATGTTAAGGATAAATGATCTTTAAATGTTACCATATTCAACAACCTAAAGTCAATGAAAATCTATTATTTACCTTCTTTATTAGGCATAATAACAAGTGGGATAATCCACTTATTATTGACAATAGGATAGATGAACTTCACTTGGAGCATTATTTCAATTTCTTACTTAAGTACCTCCTTGAGGTATGGATTAAGCCTGCATTAGGGCTTATGCCTAGTCTTTATTATAAGATTTATGTATATGCGATATTGGCATAAACATGGATTAATGTTGGTGATCTCATCATAAGATTAAAAAAAGGTTGTTACCTATAGTTGACTACCTCTAACATCTTCTATTTTTACTTCTTTATCAAATAGGCATTGATATTTAATAGTATGTCATTTTCTAAGAATACATATTCTAAAGATTTTAATAATGTTTTGAGCCAAATAGATAACTTTTCTAAAGAATTTCTTCTTCTTGTATGTGTCCTGCTTTGGAAAGCTTCTTCTTAACCCCTTCCATTTTATCTAGTTTATCTACATAAGAACTAGTGAGCCTTTTCACTAGTTTCATATATATTTCTAATTTACAGTCTACTTTTAAAGTCAATCATTGGGTACTTTATTGTTTAGTGGCTACTATGCATAAGTATTTTGGCTTAAAAACCTATTCTACATAGTTACTACATGATAGGAATGTAATTTGTTTTAGGTTGAATCCTTTCTGCATGTAATTATACCTCATATTATTATATGTGATGCATGGAACTTGCTACTTATCTATGAAATTATGCTTATTCTTCTTAGCAATCTCCAAGGGGAGGTCCCTAATGCCCAACTTAGTGTCAATAGTGTTAAGCCATACTCTTTTTATAATGATGGGGGATTTACCCTTACTATTTCTCACATGGATTATAAAGAAATCTATTAGGTAGAACAACCTATTAATGCTAGTTACAACACCATCCATATGCTCTAATAAATAGTGATTATCTAGTTAGCAAGCTTTAACCTAGTGTTACTCTTATTTATTTATGGTATGTTTTATACTTTATACATTTCTTGAGAAATAATCCTAATGCTAAAACTTGAATCTAGTAAAGCCTTTCACATTGGATTCCTTGCAATCTATAAATAAATCAAGGGACATTTCAGGTCATATGCTATGGTCATGATAGTTTTGTTATGGTATCAAGATGCAATTGTGTGAGGGTTTGAGTTGAAAATTATGGTTCCCATGATGGTTCAAGTGGATTGGTAGGTCTACTAGCTCTATTCACATGTATGGAAACTTCCTTGAAGAAAGGAATCTTCCTAGGATTACACTGTAAGATAATAGCATTATCATTCACCATATTATGGATAGCATAGTTTGCTTTCTGTTATTATAGTTGTGTTGGAAACTTTCCTTGCATTGATAATGATGGCATAGTGATGAGACGTGACCTGCATGTGCCGCAATATCGCATCCCATGCGATATCGCGTACGCGATATCACGTACGCGATATCGCGTCTTCCCCTGCGATATCGCGGTCCACCGCCATATCTATAAATAAGAGGTGGCACTCCCCTTATTTCCCAATCCTGGCTAGAAGTAGCGAAGCTCTGGCAGATTGATCACTCCAGAGTTAGAATTTTTCCCATGTGCCCGCAGTAGGAGTCCTAGAGTGAACGGCTCTTTATTCGAGCAGCTTGTAACCTGAACCCAAGTTGTGTACGGTAATAAAGACGAACTTGATTGGATAAACCTTGCAGTACATGGTTTTATTGTTGTTTATTTACTGCTTTCCTAGTGCGCACAAGTACGACTTGATTACGAGCGTCTACGGACGTGTACGGCTAGTCAAGGAATCGGTTGCTTGTCGCAACGCATGAGTACGACTTGATTACGAGCATTGGCTGCTTGGTAACCCAGTAGCGTATTCCAGGATTCTGCGCTTGGTAATCCCAGTGGTAGTCCAATGTGTACGGCTAGTCAAGGAATCGGCTACTCATTGCTAGGCTAGAACGTGTGATAAGTACGACTTAGTTACGAGCACCCACGGGTGTGTACGGCTAGCTAAGGAATCGGCTGCTTATCACACTTAAGCTAAATAGGTGCCTCAGTACGACCACTTCGAGCACTTGCGTTACGTGTGGTGATCCCAGTAACGATTAGCGTTTGGTAAGCCACAGTTGCATAGTTCAGGGTGTGTCCGGTAAGTGGGAACGGATGCTGACGCTAGTTAATTTAGACTTAGGACATTAGTTAGAGTTAGCTTAGTTTCTCAACCCTTTCCTCTGATAGCATAGAAGATAAACCGAAAAATACCAAAAAAATCACATACCTCAGACTTGCTTAACCATACACCGTGACACTTACAAGCAAGCCTGGGAAGACAACGAACGATTAACCCCAAGTGTTTCTTGTGGTGTTAAGGCATTTAGTCTGCGGAGTTCGACCGGATCGCGCGTGCACGCTCGTATTCGTATGGTTGAGTGTAGGGGTACCTCGCCACTCATCATTGGCGCCGTTGCCGGGGACTAAGTGTTTTTTCGCCAATTTAACATAAGGGATATCACTCACATCGTTGTGAGCTTAAAACGAACCTTAGGGTTAATCAGTTAATCAAGAACATTAAATAACGGTGAAATTAGCACACCAATAGAAATGGCTTCTTCTCACGAAATCAACTCACCTAAGGACAATACAGGAGAAAGTCAGCATCATACGCATAACCGAGATCAACCATGTCCTCAACAATCTAAGGTCACATATACTCATCCCGATGAGTATGTGCCGGATTTTACCTTTGTTTTCCATCAAGATGAGCAACTGCGGTGGAGAGACATGCAAGGTAACATCGTGTTACCCCCAGATCGCTCTGCTCCCAACATGCTTTTCCGTGCCTTGGTACAGATTGGCATGCATGAGCTACTTGCTGAATACATTTTGAATGATTACGACACAAGGGATTATCAACCCACAAATGCCCAACGTATTCAGGATGCACAGCAGGAGAGCCAACATTCACTATTAAAGGGCAAGGTTCCCCACGTCATTAGTGAAATAGGAGAAGAG
>MNCI01000900.1:79903-196240 GCA_015680685.1 Gnetum montanum
TGTAAATGATTTTTTGGATCTACGTTGTATCCTCCTTCAAATCGTGGGATATTGTTCATGTCTAAATGTTTGATCCGACTATCTTTTAAATGCCTTGTGGGAATCCTAACTACCTCCATTATGTCAAGCATACTTCAGGTTGTGAGTAGGGGCTCATCATGATCATCTCTTTCATGACGCCTGTGATGTCTGCATTGTTCTCTACTCTCCCTACGTCCTTGCCCTTGTCCTCTCTCTCAACTTTCCCATCGAGGTCTCTTGTTTTGTCTACCTTTATCCTCTCCATTATGCTCATGATGGCTACACCCAAATGTGGAAGGAGAGGGTGAGTGATGTGAAGAAGGGGAAGAAGAAGGGGAACCATCACCATGATGATGTTTCTTGCCTTCTCTTCGACTGCTACAGCCATGATCGTGGTGACGATCTAAGTGCTCATCCTTAGCATGAGTGGTTGTTCCCTCTATGAACAGTTAGTGTTCACAGGCATCAGAACTAGGGGTATGTATCATTGATCGTAGGTTCTGATACCCTACCTCCTCACCATCGTTAGGAGGGGGAACATCATTTGCTAAAGAACCCATTATAAGGGGTTCCTCATCTCCTATTTCGCTAAGGACATGCGGGCCCTTGCCCTTCAACAGTATATGTTGACTCTTTTGCCTAGCGTCCCTCATATGTTCTGCTTCTATGGGATGATAATCCCTCATATCAAAGTCTTCCACAACGTATTCAACATATAATTTAGTCATGCCTATCTGTTCCAAGGCACAAAGAAGCATGTTAGGGACTGACCGATCTGGAGGTAACATGATGTTACCTTGCAAATCTCTCCATCGCAGCTGTTCGTCTTGATGGAGGATAAAAGTAAAGTTTGGAATATACTCATCGGGATGAGTATAAACTATCTTGTATTGTTTAGGACTTGGCTGATTTTGGCTATGTTTTTTATGTTGCCTACTGTCTCATGTATGGTCCTTTGGTGGTGATTTTCTCTTATGAGAAGAAGACATTGTTCTCGGTGTGCTAACTTTATAGTTATAAAATTTCTTATCTTGATTAACCCAAAGGTTCGTTTAGGCTCCCAACGATGTGAGTGATATCCTTTATGTTCTATTCCCCAGCAATGGCGTCAATGATGAGTGGCGAGGTACCCCTACACTCAACCATATGAAACGAGCGTAGCATGCGCGATCCAGTCAAACTTCATAGACTAAGTGCCTACACGCCCCATGGAACACTTGGGGATAATCATTCGTTGTCTTCCCAGAATTACTTGTGGTTGTCATGGTGTATGGTTAAGTAAGTCCGAGGTATATGATTTTTATGGTCTTTTATGTTTTTCTCCTATGCTATCGAGGTGAAGGGTTGAGAAACTAACTAACTCTAACTAATGGACTAAGTCTAAATTACCTAGTATCAGCATCTATTCCCACTTACTGTACACACCCTGAACCGATGCAACCGCAGCTACCAAATGCTAATCGTTGCTAGGATCACCACACGTAATGCATATGCTCGAAGTGGTCATACTGAGGCACTTAACTAGGAGGAAAGGGTTGAGAAAGCTAATCTAGCCTAAGTGTGATGAGCAGCTGATTCCTTGACTAACCGTACACATATTGGTGCATGACTACCACTAGGATTACCAAGCGCAGATCCTGAATATGCCACTGGGTTACCAAGTAGTCACACTAGATGCTTGAATCAAGTCGTACTCATACCACATGGGATGAGCAGCCGATTCCTTGACTATCCGTACACATCCTTAGATGCTCGTAATTAAGTCGTACTCATTCCGCATTCTAGGAGTTTAAGGATGAGAGAGAAAACAATAAATAAAATCCTATTCCATGCACTACAAGGTTTATCCGGGAAGTTCATCTTTATTGTCGTACACAACTTGTGTTCAGGTACAATGTTGCTCGAATAAAGATCCGTTCACTTTAGGACTCCTACTGTGGGCACATGGAAAATATTCTATCTCTGGAGTGATCAAACTGCCAGAGTTTCCCTACTTCTAACTCAGGATGGGGAAACAAGGGAGAGCCTCCTCTTATTTATGGATATGGTGGTGGACTGCGATATCGCATACACGATATCGCAGGGGACGACGCGATATCATGTATGCGATATGCGATATCGCGGCTCATGGAAATCGCGTCTCATCAATGAATATAGATATGAATGAAAATATATGAGTAGAGGGAATCAAACAAAGAAAACAAAAACTATAGTAGATGAGCAAAAAATTTATAGTATACAAAAATAGAGAACAAAATTGAAAGGGAAGAAACGAGGCTATCACCCATACACCTATCATGATAATGATGCTATATCACAGAAGTGGAGCATGGCTAAATCCTACATACTATATGGTTAAAAAGGATGCTATCTATATATATTATTGAAATAGTAACCCCTCCCTATCCCTCTCAACAATACACTCAATCCCACCCTTACATGAAGCAATGAAATATTCAGTCACTCAAAAATCTCACTAATTGTGCTAGCCATAGTAGAGTAGAATGGGATAGATAGATTAGAGAAATATGAAGAAAAGAGCTAGAACGATAGTAGTATATGAGATAGAGAGGGAAATTTTGCTAAATAGAATAATACAAATAAAATAATATTTAGAGAAATCTTGTTAACTCAACATAGTATATATCTTATTATAATATAGAAGAGCTAATGAAAAATAAACTACTACTAGAAGAACACATGCTTGGTCTCGAATAGTTAGCAGGTTCAATGTTGTAATAATGTAGCTAGCTACATGTAGTTGTGATTTAAAAAGATGTTGTTAATAGGATCTAAAATTGATATTCTTCTAGATTAGACAAAATGTGGATGCCATTTTCCAAAGACTAAACCACCAAAAAAGGGCCATTTCAGTTGGGAAAGAACTTTGAATCTTTGGAGTTTGAAAAATGGCAAAGAAATAGATTACCTTCATGAATTTATTTTATTTTAATATGTTTAGAATAATGACATTGAATTTTTTCTTAATATTCAAGTAGATGTTGAAGAGAAGTTTGTCATTGTTCTTCGAGGAGATTCAACTCAATGCACTACATGTTGTTGTTATTTTGATCTAACACCAATTATGCAAAGTAATATAAAGAGATAGGATATAAAGCTCAACTACTAAGATTGTCTTAGAACCATAGGTTATAAGATATGAGATATGGCTAGTGGTTGTACAAAATGTAGTGTAGCATATTCAAAAAACATGAGATATCTATATGTGCCTATTACATTGGATTTTATTAGCCATGATATCAACAAAATGGACGACAGTCTTGTTAGTGGATTTAGCTTAATCATTGGATTGGTGACAATAAGTTGATGAAAATAATTGGATAATGTGATATATGAAGCAAAAGTTAGCTACCTTTTGACTTTTGAATTGAGATACACTATCAATTATAATTTGGAGAGGTACACAAAAGCAAGTTATAATATGATCTAGAATGACAAATGAAGTGGAATTTTGTGGAACATAAAAGAACAGATTCTACCCACTTATTAAAATATTTTGTAGTAGTTAAAATAAATGGATGCCCAACAGATAAAGGAGAATTAATAGCATCAAAAAAATATATTCCCCATTTTTGAAAAGACCATTTAATCTAAGATATCTAAAGTTCTCGTGAAGGAAGATAAATAAGCAGTGCATGTATTTGGAAAGTATCACATGTTTTGACTAGATTAAAAGCATCTTTAGTTAAGGTTTTCCACCAATAGCCTAAAGAGATAGTACAAGTAGTTATAGAACATGATCCCAGGTATCCATCACAAACTTCTAAATGAACCTGATCAATCACTGTCTCAAAATTAGTTGAATTAAGACAACACAAAAGAACACCCATAGTAGAGAATCAACATAAAATATTAGGATGCACTAATATGAAGTCCTGACTAGGTTTATGCAAAGTATCATTTTGAGCATTCATTAGGTGACTAGTTGTTTTTCAAATAATGAAGAAGCCTAGCATGTTGCTATTTCTTATCATTTATGTTCATAGCATTAATAGATATTGTGGAATAGACATTAAGCAAATAGATAATAAAATTTGGTCCTGTAGGATAGATGGCTCATCATGAATTGCAAATGTTGCCAAAGCATCAATTAGCATGTTTTTGAAACATAGAATATGACTCAAGGTATAAGAAAAAAATTATTAAATAAGTTCCTTAGCCATCGTTAGGTAAGAAACAAGGTGAGAAGCTTTATAGTCATATTCATCATTCACTTGATGTATGATAAGCTGAGAGTCATCATAAGTAATGTTTTAAAATTGATTCTATAAGGCTTGTAAGAGACTATGAATTAGAGCCTTGTATTTAGTTACATTGTTAGTGCAAGAAAAATCAAGTTTGTAAGCTCTATAGAGAACTTGTTTAGTAGAAAGCATAAGAACACAAACTGCACTTGATTCGAAATAGGTGTGAGCTATATCGAAATAAAGAATAACATCTAAATTCTTCATGTCACCATGTAATCTATGAAAAACATTATTAGATTTAGAAAAAGAGATAAGATTAACTTTGACTTGATCTTTGATAGAGTATTAAAGTAGAAAACAAGGATTAAACTTAATGAGAAAAGTTTTCCAATGACCTAAGAAATGATTATTAGAAAGATTGCTAGCGATTGTCTTAAGAATGTTATCTTTGCAGATAGCAAATAATGTAGCATTTAAAAAATAATGCCTTCATTTTTTTAAGATTGAAAAAAAGAATGAGATAAGATTTTTCATTTTCAGAATATCTAATCTCACAATTTGAGAAAGGATGAGATATGTAATACATAGGAAGATTAGCTTCATATTCACCTTTGAAAAAACATGGCTGATATAGAATGGCTAAACTTAGAAAGGTAAAGATAATAGTGCTAGTTAAATTGTGGAGGATGTAGAATAGGAAAAGTGGTCAAAACTTCTTTGATAGAGTTAAAAGACCTTTTGGCATTTTTCATCCTATATCAAAGTGTTGTATTTTAGAAGCAAACGACTTAAGGGGTAAAGATAGTCAATGAAATTTTAAAGGAACTTTTATCATTTTAGAAAACTTTTGGAAATAAGAATATGATAAAAGAATATATATTATGACCGAGTTTACATGGTTAGTAGTGGAAACCACGTACTTCCGTCTACATGCAATAGTAACGTATTTCTTATCTGCATCCTCCCTTTCGCCGAGTAATGGATTTTCTTATATGTAATTGTATTCAATACTGCCTTGAAGACGGTCTCACAGATTACCGAGTGAAGAACAAACTAATAAAAGAATGAAAAGAGAAGGTGCAATGAAGCAAGGAGCTAAGGATATATTAGACGAAAATCAAAGTCACTTCTCACTTTAAGAAGCCCAAGTACAGTGACCTCAGCTTATGTTGTGCTTCACCTCCTGAGAATTATAGAATATGGACAATATTTTAAGAATTTTCAATTTCGCCCCTCAATTAATGTACTACATATTAAATTGCAGGTGCGTGATCCCTTGTACATTTGAATGACACCAATTAACGAATAAAATTAACTGCAACAATGGTTGGCACTGTTGTCAGTTACATCAAACAATCGTGAAGGAGAGACAGAGCAATTATGATCCCAATCATACATTAAAATGTTGCTGTCATAGCTTTTGTGACTTCTAATTTTCCAATTGTTTTCAAGAGATTCATCGTAATATTCTCATGTGCGACATGGCGTTCTTCTGATACCGACAAAGCACTTCCATTTTAATTTTTAAAAGAAACATGTCAGTATCAAATTTCAAGTGAACTGTACAATCCAGTGGTCCTGACTCCTATGTCTGCTTCCCAATGGTGAACTTGGGAGAGGCTGTGAAATCTTCCTTGCTAAAACACGTTTTAAAACCAGAGCACAAACTTAATAATTTAATCCCTAAACAGGAAGGACACGTAATAGGACGAGTAAAAGAAGAATATAAACCAAATCTAAAAGGTGAGACTAGTGATGCTAGTGCTGCAGTACTAAATTCACGGTTGGATGGATCATGGATGACAGTCTGCATTATTGATGTTTCGTACGTGGGCAGAGAGACAGAGATTCGGTGGAAACAGTGAACATTATTAGAATAAAGAAACGATTGATGCCTCAAAAGTCCCAACTCTGAAACAATGCAGCAACAGACACAACATATAAAACTCCGATAGCTACTGTAAATTATTTATCTTCTGGATCGCAGTATCGCACAAAGAGAGACCAGTTGTTTAAGCTTGGGCGGTGTGCCATTTTGGACGTTCATGTTTGAAGACATATTTGTTTTGTGCGTGCTGAGTTTGCCTAGGCATATATAAAGAGCCAAGCTGCACAAAAGGAATTGATTATTGGACACTTTGACACCAACCAAAAAGGAGGATTGGAGCTGCCTGGGACCATGTACAGTGAGAATAGATGGATAACTTTGAGATGGGTGGTTTGTGTGTGAAGTGACAGTAGCTGTTGGATGACTCTCGGCTCAAAGTCTTCCCCTTTGAAGTCCTTAGAATAAGGGCTTTTAACTCTTACTACAACGACAATATTTGAAATAAAAGCACTTAAATCTCATTTTAGTTTGTGTGTGAAGGTGTTTGGAACCCCATATAAGTGTAAACTTTATAATTCAGCATTGCTTATTACAACTAAATTTATGACTTGAAGCTTTTAAATCAAGAGTCTTACCACTAAGCTAACACCTCATTGTCTAATTTTATTTTGTAATTATGCATATAGATTGATGTTATTGACTTCCTATTACTTAGAGTGATGTTATTGGTTCAATCTTGGTAAGCAATACTAAGTTATAAAGTTTTAATTTGACTATATATTTTGGGGGTAAAGTTCTAATTTGAGCAATATTAATGGAAAGCTTGTATTAAAGAATGAAATCCTTTATAACTCTTGTAGTACAAGACACACTTGAAGCATTGTTATAGTTCTTTATAGTTCTATTTTTTTCGGTATTATGTTAACTATTTCCCATCTCCTACTATACATCAAATTCTCTCAAGCCTTTGGAATGTTGAACTAAGGCCCTTAGATTAAGTGGGTTTGATTCAATGGTTGCATCATGCTACTTGTAGAGTGTGGAATTTTACTTGCTATTATGGTAAGAAAGTGGTCTCTCATGCTAGACAAGAGTACAACAACATTCAATCTATTATTGAATGACTTTCAAATCATTTGATTCAAGATCCTTTCAATTAACAAGTTCATGAGAATTTAGCTATAGCTTGATTAGCTTTTCAATAGTGGGATGTAAAGGCTTACAACAACATTAAGTGGGACTCCATTTTGCAGTTCATGACTAAACTTGGTTTTGACCCCAAGTTTCTACATATGATGAAATGTTTATTCTTAGATGCTACTACTAGAATAGCTACTACATTTAGTATTACTTCTCCCTTCTTTATTCATAGGTCGATTAGATAAGGTTTTTCTTGTGTTGCTTACCTGTTTATTATTAAAATAGACTTTCTTTTCCATCATTAAATTATGATATTAAGAATAAGGCTATCACTGGAGTTCTTCTTTCTACTTCTAAACATTAGCTTCTTAATATGCATTTCATCGATGACTCCTTTTTCATTATTCATAATACACATGCTAATCCACACTGCCTCTTATTTCAAGTGGATCAATATTGCTCTCTTTTGGGCTCTACTATTAACTGAACTAAATCCTCTATTTATAGTTTTAAAAATAATTATTATTATTATTTTGACAAAAAAATGGAAGCTAATCCAAGATCAAAATATCATTAAGATTTTGAGAAGTCCCTTTCATTTTAAAGGATCTACTTCAACTCTCTAGGATCAAGGAGTATCTTGGATTCAAAAGAAAATTGATAACTAGAAGACAAAACCCCTTACTCTTAAAGGCAACTATCTAGTTTGCAAATCTATTTGTGCTTCTACTCATGTGTATTATTCTTTGTGTTGGGCTCCCTCTCAAGCTTCTTATCAAAAGTTGGAATGAATGTTTAGATATTTCATGGGGTCTTCTACAGATTATTAAAAAGTTTTTCACTAGGTTTCCTAGGATTTGTTAATCTCCCTAAGAAAAAGGATGGTTTAGATCATTTAAATTCTTTCAAACAAGGGATTACTTTGATGGTAAAGTCATTATTTCAGCATTTAAATGCTTATGACATTATTGTAACTCTCCTCCAACTAAGAGTACAATAATCATTTCTAAGAAAAAGCCATTTTGAAAAGGTATCTACTTTGCTAATTGGATTCTTTCTTCTTATATATTTATCATTCTTGAATCTCATATCTTCAAAAGCATTTCAAAGGCTTGGTAGGTATTACACCATTATATAGATTAGACTAATGTCAAGATCAATCCTACTATTCTTTCTAAGCTTTGTTTATGTTAGTTACCTCTTTTATGTACTCTTCTTGTTATTGTGACTTTTTGGGTGGTTACTTGTTGGTTTTAGAAGGGAGTGATTTCTCTTAGCTATCTACATCTTTCTAGCCAATGAATTTGTTGGGAAATGTTTGATAATTTGTATAGGATATCTATAGTGATGCATTATTTTTTTGATTAAATTTATATTTTTATTCACCACTATTTATAGTTGGATTCTTTGGTGCAAAGTATTTTTCATGATCTTTGTTGAACTAATGGATTGAAACTTTTGCTTTATAAGTTGCAAGTTCCATTTTAACTTTTGCACAAGTCCTTAGTCATTGTCAATCAATGCAATAAGTTTTGGCATAAACAAGAATCAGAACAATTTTGGATATCTACCTTCAAGTGAATATAGAAGATTTCTGCTCTACATAAAATTCAATAATTTCATTGGTGTCCTCTTGATCAAGGTTTCTCATTGACAAATTCCTTAAACATCTTGGGGTTAATACTCTTGTTATAATATGTATTATTACTATAACTAGATAACTATATGTATCCCTACAATATAGAGCCAACATGAACTATTACAATACTTTTTTTAAACATACCAATGTGTCAAATCAACATACCCATCATAATCAAACATAAAAATGAAGTGCAAGTTTAGGGACAAGAGCTTTTTCATGAAAACCTCAAGTCACAAGTTCAATTCTAGTGAGAAACATTAACGTATGGGATAAAAATGTTTTGTAAAATAAATTTTAAAACTACTCTATCCAATAGATCCAAAGGGATCTCAATTAACATAAGTAAAAATTTAGTTTCAACAAATCATAAGTCACCTATTATAACAAATTGAGTAATGTCTCACTAAAGTTATGATGCTCTGATCTTATACCATCCATATAGGTTAACCTTTAACATAGGAAAAGGATTTGATAATGATTTTCTATGGTTAGTTGTTGCTCTTGCACTAGGGGGTTTGTATGAGAACTCTTTTTTTTTTTTTTTAGAGGGTGTCAAATCCTTAACAAATAATAATAAATTTTTTTAAAAAATTAAGTACATTAGAAAAATAATTTGACTCTAGATACACCCTAACACATTTAGCCAACATAATACTTTAGAAAAACTTATGAATAATATAACAATTTTAGTTTNGAGTGCTTTAGATATTTTATACTAAATAGCAAATAGAGAAAATGACATGAAAAGTAAAAAGAATTTCCAATTTTAGGACGTCTACCCATGTGTTAGCCTAGTGGTAAGGCTCTTAATTTGAAAGCAACAAGTCATGAGTTTGATTTTAGTATGCAATGTTTAGTTATAAAGTTCTAATTAGATTATATATCAAGAGATGTACCTATATTACAAATTTTTCAAGTTTCAACACCCCAAAATTGAAATAATGATCTAAAAATCAAGAGAAAATTAATTGTTATTAAGGAGAATGAACCTATTCGTAATAACATTTCCATCACTTTAAATATTTGGGCTTGAAATTAAAATGCCAAAATAATTTGAGGTAACAATGGAAAGATTTAACGAAATAGCAACTTTATAAGAGAGGAAGATCCAATAAAAAATAATGGCATAAACTAGCGATCACAATTAACCTTATATCAAAATTCTTTGCCATTAGTGTTATGACTCATATTATTATAAGGTTTAATTTTTGAGTTAATAGTATTCTTGTTAAACAAGGAAAAATATTTCTTATGGGGTATTTGTTTGGATTGAAAAAATTTTCACAAAAGCTCCTATCTTCTCTAGATTTTTTATTTACCATTTGATCATTCTTATTATTGATAGTATCTTGATTTTTCATTTTTTTTTTCTTCTATCCTCAAATTTATCATGTTTTTTCTTTTTCTTAGCATCTTTTTTTCTTAAGCAAAAAAGGAAAACCCTTAAATAAATGTCCTTCATTTTGAAAAAAGGTCTAAGAATAGGAAGATTATAGTATATGATTGGCTAAATATAAGTCTTCTTGACTACTTGTAATACCAATTCCTTTTTATGATTAAGAAGATTAATTTCAACAAAAAAATATCTATGAGAACCAAATGGTATGGAAATAAATTTCATGTGCTTAATATGACTAAAAGAAATAACAATATCTTGCTCAATTTTCTAAAAACTCAGTAGAAAATTAAATAACTCAACAACACATAGAGCTTTAGAATCTAAAGTCCACTTCCAAATGATCAACACTATGCTTATTTATAAATGATCCTCTATCTAGGACACATTGCACCATTGGAACATTGCCTAGCTTAATAAGTAGAAAAAAATGAAAATAATACTTAGCATGAATGACTTGAATGTCATGCTTTTGCATCACATCAATTAACTACAAAGCGAAACTTCAACTATAAGGAAGATAATCAAAGATTTTAATGAACATATATGGCAATATTAAATCAACTACTAGTGACTCATATACATCATCGAGGTAAAAAAATCAGGTGTCTTAGTTGAATCAATGTTAGTGGAAGAAGGCATCTCAAATTTCTACTCACTAACTTACAAATCTACATTTTCAAAATTAATAGAAATTTCTGCATCAATTGCTAACTAATGAGCTATGCCTAACTAATCCTGATATTTACATAAATTAAAATTAATATAATTATAATTTAAAAATATGTTTACAATTTAATGGGAATTTCAATACCCTAAAACTTTTTTTTGGAAGGGTGGAGGGGTTGGATTAGACCCCAAAATAAGGACATGAAAGTGTTATGTTTAATAGCATGTATTTCCTAAGCATATCTTAAACATGTTATCATCGATAATATACAGTCTTATTTAAATGAAGGTATAAAATAACTTTGAAAACTATGTTCTAAACCTTATATAACTTAATAACATTACTATAAAGGATCATCATTGACGATTCATGGTCTGTTGGAGCCCTGTTATTAGAGCCCTATTATTAGACCCCTGATATAGGGGCTGTGTTAACTAGGCCGCATATACGAGGCCCCGTATATGCGGCCACGTTGACACTGCCCTGTCGATGCATCCAACCATGCGTTGACGTAGCCCCATTTACGCAAAGTCTATTTTTAGCTATAAATAAGCATGCGCCCACCACACTTAGGCATCTTTCTAGTAGTTATAGCAAAGCCCTTGTAGTTTGTTTCCATAGGAGTTAGACTATTTTCCCAAGTGCATGCCCGCAGTGTGATGCTTATAATTGTACGGAACCTGTATTCGAGTGTGATGTACTTGGACACGCACATGATTGGCAATAAAGATCGAGATTACTTCATCATTGCAACATTCACTTAGTTTTAATTATGTAATTGTTATTGTTAATTTTTATTGTTATTTATTGTTTTCTTAGTTAATATTTCTTTACCATCATTTACTATTCTTATTGTTAACTGCGGAATGAGTACAACTTAATCACAAGCATTTAAGTGTGACTACATGGTAACCCAGTAGCGTACCTAGGATCTACACTTGGTAATCCCAGTAGTAGTTATGCACGAGGTCCAAGATGTGTACAGATGATTAAGGAACGGATGCTCATCACACTTAGGCTAGCTTAGACTTCATTTTCTATTGCTTATTAGTTTAATCAAGATTATTTTCCATTGTCTCTAGGAGTAGCACTAGTTTAGGATCACATCATACGCCTCACTCTGGACTAAACCATACGTGACAAAGAAAATACTAGTCCAGGTAGGAAGACATCGAACTGTGATCAACGTGTAACTATCTAGATACCACAACTAGCTTGTCCACAGAGTTCGACTGGATTGTGTGTGAATGCTCATATTTGTATGGTTGAGTGTAAGGGTACCTCACTGCTCATCAATCACCTAGAGCCATAATGCTCATCTTACTAAGAGAGGTTCCATGAGGGTTAATAGATGAGCGAAAGCCTCACCTCTTTAAGTGGTTGTGCTCACACTCGAACCTAGGTCTTTGACTTGAGAAATAAGCACCTTACCATCACTTCAAATGATGGTTCCTAACTTCATAACATTACTATGTCTTTCTTAAATTTTATTGAAGTTATTGTTTGTCATGGACTGCATTATTATGTCTACATCAACACACTAGCATTTATGTCCTAACATTCGTGCACCATTGACTTTGGTAACATGCTTGTGTGTGTGATACATAGCTCATCCTCTACAAAGATCCAACACATAACTTAAGAAAAGTAAGTTTTAATTTCCCATTTTCACAAAACTTATGTAGTTTGATACTATCCTTTATAATAAGTCAAAAACTACTTACAAAGTGTATTTATAAGGTAATTAACAAAATCATATTTGAGTGGTTATACTTAAATATAATTATTTATGGTAATAAGATCAAGTTTATTTTTCTACATATTTTAGCAATTTAATTTATCTTTTATAATTTTTTATTTACATTTATATATTTTAACATAATTTTATAATAATAATGAGTTAATAATATTATCATTTTTATGATTATTGTTTAGTATTGCAAATTGAGCATGTTGAAACCTTGAGTGATATATAGCAATTAGTTTGTTACACTTAGTAACTAAAGTCTATTTCACAAGTACAATAAAATGTTGATAAAATGAATACTCAATGCACTTGGGCTTTATTAATCTTTATATTCAATATATAAAGTAATTACAGTTTCATTATATTGTTACTTATTTTTTATTCATTATGAAGAAGTATCAAAACCAGAACTAGATGACTATATGTGCCCCATGACATATAAACAACACAAAATTTTCATGATACTTTTGTTGAACATAATGATATGTTAGATTAGCATACCTATTAGAATCAACATGTAACTTACAAAGCACAAGCCACATGCTTTAACCAACCAAATAATACCTCATCAACATTTTCCATTGATTATGATTCATTTCATTGCTATTCTAAAGAGTTAATAATACATTCATTTATATACTTTAACTATGCTTAATAATAAAACATCACAACTATAAATGTTAGTTAAGAAAACATCAATCTAATCATATCACATAATAGTTAAGAAAACATCAATCTAATTCATATCACATAATAGTGTACCACATACTCTCATAGATTCATATGGTTGGACATTGGTTTTTTGTTTAGTTAAAAATGAAATAAAAATATCCTATTTTAAATTTCTTAAAATATTACTAGATATACTTTTATAAATTTAATTAATATGAATTTTAACATAGTGAGGCATTTCTCACTTGGTTAAAGCATGTAAGTTGTTATCTACAAGTTACACGTTTAATTCTAGGATATGTTGAAATATATGTGATGAGTAGAAAAGTAGATCCTATGCCCAATTATATAAATACAAGCATTCACACATGACCAATTATATTTCATAGACTAGACTATCATAGTACTAGATAGCTAACTATCCAATTGCAAGTCACTATCTTCCCAACTACCCTCATGTGACTTTATGTGTATGGTTAAGCATAATTGGGAAATATGATCTTAATGTTACTAAGGTTGTAGTGGAATATTAATAAAATGTTAAAATTTAATCTAATTAATCTACTATAGAGATTAAAAAGCTAAGCTATCCTAGGCAATAAACATTTGCTCCTAATTTACCATACACATCCTAAACTCACATAATCATCACTTGGTTACTAAGTGATTATTGTTAAATAAACTAAGTAGGAGCATTTCTAGGATTAGTAGATGATATGTGTTATGATTAAAACCAATCATACTTATGCTACCATGACTATGGTGTGATGAAATATAAATAACTAACTAGTTGCATGTAAAGTAAATGAACAAGGATATTCAATTGCAATTAAAGAAAGCATTAAACTAAGACAAGTGCTGCAATGAAGTTAAATTGATTTTGATTTTTTTGTCATTTTCCAGGAACATGATCACTTAAATAAGATTCTAGTAAATCAATTTAATTATACATTGCAAGTAGTTGGTAACAAGTTCTAACTTTTATGAAATGAAATTGCAAGATTTCTACTATTCTATTGAGCAAACTGTGCTATAAATGTGGTTGGTGCTTATATTTATATAGGCATTTATTACCTTTGCATCAATGCTCATGTGTTGACGTAATTAATCCTACATCACTACTAATGCATCAATGCAATCCACTAAAGATGATTCATCAACATGCCACCTATATATATGGTAAAGATATGCTTTCAATAACTATGGTGTTAGGTAGATAGGTGATCGTAGTAAATCATTGTCAAAACCATTTTCTACCTTAATGGTTAGCTTATAATGAAATTAAAATACCAAGATGAAGATGATGAATATGACTTTTAAGGTATTATAAGTGTCATTACCTAGAAGCTTAATCCTCATCCTACTAAACCAAGGTCTTATGACTTCATCACTTTCATAGTCTTAAGCTTTCAATCTAATCATGTAAGGATCCACCACTTTATGGGTTAGGTAAGATTGTCTCTTAGTAGAAACAAGCACATTATCATCACTTCAACTAATGGCACTTATAATTATTAAAAGATAATGTTGTAAAATTAACACCCATGAAATATTAATTTATATTTGACAAACTTATTTATTTTAAATCATGATATATTAATACTCAAAAACTAAGAAGTATGTGCCTATATTACGTACAATAATAATATTTTTTTAAAATATAAAAAATAACTATAATAACCATAGTATTAAACCATATGTAAATTATGAAGAAATATTTAAAATCATCTTTAAATATATTATTGCTACAATCCTATATATGTGTAAAATAATAACATTCAAGTAGGATCATTTATACATAAACATGCAGTGTTGATCATTTGTAAATGGATATTAGATTTTAATACCCAATCTAATAAATATTCTAAAGTTTCATGTTTTGTTGAACTATTTAATCTTTCATTGATTTTTAGAGAGCTAAGTAATGAATTATTAGTTGCTTCTATTCCAACTAAGCACATGGAATCTATTTTTACACCATCTGATTCTCATAAGCATTTTTTACTAAAATAAATCTTCTTAACCATAAAAAAGAATTAGTATTGTAAGTAGGTAGAAAGGAACTGGTATTGTAGCCAACCCCATTTTGTTGGAACAAGGCTAGGATGATGATAATGATCATGAATTTTTCTAGTTCTTAGAACTTTTCTCATCCTGAAGTAATTTATTTAATGTTTTCCCTTTTTTTACTTAAGAAAAAAATGTTGAAAAAAAAGTATGTTGAAGTTGATGATAGAAATAATATGAAGCTGAAGATATACAAAAATTCAAGTTAATGTTAATCATATGAATAATAAAATGGTAATAAAGAAACTAGAGAAAGTTAAAGCTTTTATGAATATTTTTACTTTTACTATATATGGTATTGATCAATTTTGACAAATAACTTGTAAGATAATTTTTTTCTTATTTAATAAAAATGCTATTAACTTAAAGATTAAAATTAATGTTACTAAGTAGGTTGTAGCTAATGGTAAAGATTAAAATCAATCATGATGAACAATTTATGTCATCATTTTTTATTTGATCTTTCTTTCATATAAAATTTGGTATTTTTCTAAAGCTTTCTATTGCTATGTCAATTGCTATTTCTATTTTAAGTTAAATATGATTAGGACTACTAATAATTAATTTTTCTCTCTTAATTTTTCAAAGCATTAATTGTAAAGTTGTACACCTAAGTAAATGATGAACAATAGTTTAGTTAGTTGTGTCATTCCAACTATATCAATGCAAACACATTGGCCTATTTACATTGATGTAGCCTATGCTTTGTTAACATAGCTACATTAACGCAATAGCAATAAATGCCTATATATACGAGGCACCCACCACATTAAATTCATCCATTAATGCATGGGTAGTGGAACTTTATCAATTTTTCTTAAAAAAATTTTAGTAATAGTTAGTGAGTGCTCGGGGCATGGTCTAAAGTAATTGTATGAAGTCTTTATTCAAGTGCATTATACCTAGACATCTTGCATGAACAATAACAAAGATATTAAATTTTCCCTTCATTGAAATAGTTTGACTTACCATAGGAAATTATCTCCACTATGCCTTAACACCCATTCATGTCTATCATGCCAACTGATGCATATTTGATAACCATCATTAGCTATGTTTACATGTCCATGGGTCCCATCCCTACCTACTAGTAGGTCTTGGCCCACTAGCTAGAAGAGGTGGGACCTAAAAATACTTGTTTATATAAAATAAAAATGATTTAAATCTCATCCAAGAAAATACAATAGTTGTATGCATTTCTATTATTAAGTGAGAGGTTGAAGGTTCAAGTTTTTTTTATCTATTTTTACCTACTAGTATGAACATATACTTAGAATTTTTCATAAATCCAAGCCTTCATGATGTGCTATGATATATGCATGATGCATGGTAGCATTTATGATAATGCATGGTACCATACATGGATTTTAAGGCACAATGAAGATACTTTCCTTATCTTAGACTTTATTTTTTACATTCTTTACTTTCATATGCAATTAGATTAATGTTTACTTTTCCACATACTTAATTAATAATTTACTCTCCAAATGCATATTAGATATGGTAAAATTAATTTGATTGTTATCAAGCATAAACATGTGTTATTTGATAATTCTAATGGTAGTCTCACTTGGTACACCCAATAGTGAACACTTGGTAACCCAGTAATGATCACATCAGTTTAGGATGTGTATGGTAAATTAGGAATAGATGATCATCACCTAGGCTATTTTAGGATTTACTTATTGTTCCTTAGATTAATTAAATTAGCATCCCAAGCTTAAATATGAAAGAAGGAGGATTAGCATCAGGTTGGTAATTGGCTATAAAACCTTATCAAATCTCATGGATGAGTTCCCTAGAAGTGTTGCATAGAAGTCCTAGGGCCCAGTTGCTATGGAAAATGGACAAGGGCTTGCAAGGACATCCTCTATAAATGACATGCAACATCATCACATAGATTTTGTGAAAGGTAAATAAGGATTCTTAAAATAGGGACAAGGGTGGGTAAAGAAGTAAGTCTAGTGATAAAAATTTTAGATTACAACCTAGAACATTGACATTATCAATAAAAGGACCTTTGAATTACTAATATCATGAAAAGACAAAGAATATGCATTGCGTGCCTCCAAAAAAATAAGATGTAGAGGGGAGAAAGCTAAAGATTTAGGCCAAGGTTACAAACTTTTGTACTTAGAATAAGAAAATCACAAAAATGGAGGGCATCATTGTTAATCAATATGTCAAAGATAAAGTGGTACAAGTATTTTGCATGGTGATCAAATTATGGGAATCGTACTTGTGCTTGGAAAAGAGATCATCAACATCATCAATGTATATGCTCTACAAATTGGCCTAGAAATTTTGATTAAGCAGAATTTTTTAGATTCCATGAATGAGGTGCTTAAAGAAATCCCCTAGTAAGAAAGCATATTCATGGAAGGGAATTTTAATAGTTATGTTGGATCTATGAAAATAGGATATGACAGGATTCACGAAAGATAAAAATTTGGAGAACACAATGATATGGAAGATTCACTACTACAATTTGCATGTACTTATGATCTAACAATTGCAAATACTTATTTTAAGAAGAGGATAGAACATTTCATTATTTACAAGAGTGGTATGGATAAAAAATTTATTTCTTTTACACAAAAGAGATTAGACCATGTACAAAGACTGCAAGGTCATACTTTGAGAGTGCTTTGCAACTCATCATTGACTAATGGTCATAGATTTAGCTATATAGAAATTTAAAGGTAGCATAAGAGAAAGAGCTAAATGCATAAAATGGTAAAATTTTAAAGAAGATAACATCACCTTATTTAGAGAACAATTGCTTCATGAAGGTACTTAGAATTGGAATTGCTCTGCAAATTTAATTTAAGGCTAGATGAAAGGTTGCATTCAGAAAATTGGAAAAAACATTTTAGTGAAACACAAGGCAAAAAATATATTCCAAAGGAGACAAGATGGTGGAGTGATGAAGTGCAACACATTAGCTAAAATAAGACAAATGCTTTAAGGAATGATAGCAAAATAGTAGCCAAGAAAAAAAGTTGATATACAAAATGGCAAAGAAGAAGACAACCATAACAGTAACCAAAATCAAATGTAAGGCCTTGGATAGCTTTTATGAGAAATTATGAACAAGGGAAGGAGAAAAATCTATATATAAATTAGAAAAAATTAGGAACAAGAAATGCAAGGACATTGATCATGTTAAATGCATCAAGGAAGTAGATGAAAGAATTTTAGTAAAAGATAATGAATGTTTGGATAGATGAAAAAATTATTTTCAAGAATTATTAAATGAAGAATTTCCAAGAGAAGAAATCCATTAAAAAGAACGAAATTTTGGTTTTATTAATGAATGTTCCTTCCTTAATGTGAAAATAGCCTTATCAAAAATGAAAAATGGAAAAGCTATTGGGCCATATAACATATCTACAGAAGCTTTGAAAGCATTAGGAGATATAGGAACATATCTATATAATCTTTGAAAGCATTAGGAGATACAAGAGTTTCTTTGCTAATACAATTATTTAAAAAAATCTTGAAGAATGGAGAAATGCTTAACAATTAATTAAAAAAGCTTTTTTATTCCCATTTACAAAAATAAAGTAGATGTAAAAAATTATACAAACTATTAAGGGATCAAGCTAATGAGTCATACTATGAAGTTTTGGGAGAGAGTCATAAATTAGCGTCTTAGATTTGAATCAACAATATTAGAAAATCAATCTAGATGTATGCTAGAGAGATCTACTATAGAGTCTATTTTTTGATATGACAATTGATGGAGAAATTCAGAAAACATAGACAAAATCCACATATGATCTTCATTGACTTAGAAAAAGCATATGATAGAGTGTCCAAAGATATTATTTGGTGGGCCTTGTAGAGGAAAAACATCCCTGATAAATATATTAAAGTGATTAAAGACATATATGAAGGAGCTACCCCTAAAACTAGAACATCTTGTAGAATAACATCTAATTTTCTACTCATAGTAGGTCAACATCAAGGATTTATAGTTAGCTTGTACTTATTTGTCATTATTATGGATGAACTAATACAAAAATACAAGATGAAATTCCTTGATGTATGCTATTTATAGATAATATTGTGTTGGTGGATATAGCTCAAGAAAATATTGCTACTAAAGTGGAGAAGTAGAGACATGCTCTAGAATCAAACAACTCAAAAATTAGCAAAAGTAAGACAAAATATATAGAATACAATTTTAATAATCACATAAATAGTGGTGAAATAGAAGTGATAATTCAAGGGGGGAAAGTCCCTCATTGCAAATAGTTTCACTACCTAGGATCAATCCTTCAATCAAATGGTGAAATTAATAAAGATATGAAAATAGAATTGAGGCAGGATGGTCAAAATGGAGATAGGCTAGTGGTGTTTTATGTAATGAAAGAATAATAATAAAATTAAAAGGAAAATTTTACAAGATAGCAATCGGACTTACTATCTTATATGGTGATGAACGTTGGGTAGTACAAAAGAGGTATGAATAACAAATCAGTGTGGTAGAAATGCAAATGCTTCAATGCATATTGAATGTTACTAGAAGAGATAAACTACATAATATAGACATTAGAGAAAGACTTAGAGTGTCTTCTATTTCATATAAGCTACAAAAATGGTAGCCTAGATAGTTTAAACATATGCAAAGAAGATCAAATAATGAGCCTATAAATAAAGGTTGCTATATCACTGTTGTAGGAAAGCCATTGAAAAGAAGATCAAAGAAGACATAGGAAAAAATGATTGAAAATAATTTGAGAAAACTATAAATAAATGAGAATCTAGCTCTTCATAGAGGCAAATGGCAAAAAGGAACTCATGTAGCTAACCCCATTTTGTTGGGACAAGGCTAGGATGATGATGGTGATGATTAATTAGATTATAATTCTATATTTTAATATTTTTTTAATGATGATCATCACAACATCAATTATCATGGTCCTCAACTATGCTTAACTATATGTAGCAAGCCCACTACAAGCATAGTTACAAAGAAAGTGATTAACTGTCTAGAAATTCTACTAATTCAAAGTATGAATTACAATATAGATCTTGTGAAGCTTGTAGACCATATGGTTGGATATTAATAACACTTATTGCTCATCAATAGATATCCCTAAAATTGGAATGATTCTCCTTTTCATATTGTTTTTGATGTTCTCTACTTAGTGTTAAGCATATAATATACTTTCAATTTTTGGCTTATTATTGATGCTATTTTTGTGGTCTGACATCCTCATGTATAGTACCAATTTAGTTCAATATATAATAGTTGAAGTTTAAATTTTAATTTATAAATTATTTTCACACTAAGTCATTAATAAATCATAAGAGGAGGAAGTAGAACTAGGGATGGTTAAGGTACCTTCTTAAACATTTTTTGAGCTGACTTTGTCTCTAATGAAGATGGAATAATTATCTTTAATCAACCAATGATAGATAGCTCAAGTCATTAGCTCATTATCTTATTAGAAAAGAGGCTGCTAATTTGAGTCATATTCCCAATTATCCTCAATAATGTTATTTATTATTTAGATAAGATATGCATGGACTTTCATTATGTAAAATTTCTACCCATTAACGTATTTATAACTCTTAAGTAACAAGAAATAATGTGTAATAGAAATTTTTATTAAGATAACAAAAGTTTCTATATTACTCCAAATCCATTACAATTGATGTATTTCTACTATCATGGAGCTACAAGTTCTCTTAATTACTACATGTTGATCTTCAACTCTTTGTTTATAGTCCTATTTTATATTGCTAAAAGTATGGATAGTATGGAACACGTTTCTTCAAAATTATAACTAATATATAAACTTCTAATATCACATGGCTTAAACTTCTAGTAGTAATGTGTTTCTTTTTAACTTATAATTTGGTAATATCACATGGCTTAAACTTATTATAGCAATGCATCTCTTTTTAACTTACAATTTTGTGTTAGATGTAAGCTCAAATTAGTTAATAGTAATTATTTTTAAACATGTTGTAGTTATTTACTTGTCATCATAATCTTCCATTTTTAATTAAATTGGATCTTTATGGTATACAAGTATAAAAATTATTACTTTTAGCTTAGATGTTTCCTCTTGTGTTTTGTTTATAAAAGAATATATAGCTTTTTAACATATCTAATTCTTTAGCTTAAATATTTATATTTTTGAAAGGGAAATGAGAAATGGGAAACGGGTATTGCCAATTAATCATGAATATACATATACCTAGAACAACCTACAGCTATTTAACTTTATCTATCTTATAAATTTATAATTTTTTAAAGTATAACTTTTACCTATATTGATTTCATTCCTATGTATGCAAAAGGTAACACATTACCATGGAAGTCTTTGTAATGCTACGATGCTACATTCTTGAAAAGTAAGTGATTCATTAAATTAAAGTGTTAAAGCATCCTAACTTCTATCCTATTAAATTCAAGATGCTATTAGTTAAAATTTGGCATTGTAGGTGGTTGTGTCACATCAATATTGAGGCATACTTTCTTTAATGATGCCCCACTTTTATGAACACATAATACATCCCACGCCGTGGTGGAATAGTGAAAGAGGCATAATCATTTGTAATCATGGCCACGTAATTAAGGGATAAGGAGGGGTTCATAATTCAGCCTCCGTCCTAAGGCTATATTACAATTTAGGGTTTTCCACCGCTACCGAAACCAAATATTTAATTTCGAATACGACGAAACGAGCCGTATGGTGATCCGGAAAATGTTAATTTATTTAAAGAATTACAGCGGCACGTTGGAGCGCATTAGGCGAATTCCAAAGAACAAGCACGACCATATTGGTGAGGCGTCAAATCAACGTGACAAGGGAATTATCTGGTCCCTCATTTGAGAACCCTAGGTCAGGAATAAGAAACCCTGAAATGACATGGGCGTTTTGGCCAGGCGATACGTGGACAAATCAGCGGCCGCAAACGAGCAAGTAAGAAAACACTCGCTCATGCTCTTGTTTCCAAATGAAGCCACTGTTTGACAACTGCAAATTTCACGAATTCGGTGAAATTTGAAATGCTCCCACAGTCGCATGTATCCCTTCAAACAGGATGCCTTATTTTACAAATAATCTGAATGCCTAGAGCGCTTCGCTTTTGCAGAATTTGGTCGCCATGAAAGACGCGCAGGTACTGTATGTGCGATGCCTTCTCCTTGAGATCGCACCAGGTTAAGGAACTGGAAAGAATTTGTTCTCCGTTTGGAAAAGAAAGCGTAGATAATAATTATGCTTTGTTTTGCAATATTATATTCGAATTCTGTCGTTGAGTTTTGCACAAATGTAAACGGAAAATGCCGATGGTCCCTGCGCAGGTACTGATTCCATTACCGTTTTGCTGTCGGTTCCGACCCCGATTCGATGGATCTTTTGTCTCTGGAATTTAAATAAAAACTCATCGTGTTGCTCGTGCCCTTTTAGCTTTCCTCGGGACCAGGTCACGGTTGCCGTCGAGGAGTTTTAGGAGACCGCGGAGTCAGACAGGCGAAGAGGACCTGGAGGAGACGGCTCAGCAAATCGTGTTCGTTTAAGCTTTGGCACCGGTGAAAGGGAAGGTCGTTGCTAGGGTTTGTGATTTTTGATTTTCCGTTTCCTTCATCTTCGTGATGATTTGGTTAAGTGAACGAATGCAAGGGGACATGAAATAGGCAAATGCACTTCCATTTGAAGACTCTTATGAAATCATTGCCGCATTCATTTACCTTCCACACGGCAATTTTTTCTGCTTTTATAACTTCAATATTAAGGTATCTATATAATTTCATTGTCTCTTTTGCTATTAACTTTTCTTCTCTGCAGACTTCGTTATCATTTTTTCTTGATCGATGCTATAAGTGATTCAACCGTAGCATACTGTTCCAAATATTTCTTAGCATATGTGCTCTAATGTGTGAATTCTTTATCAAATTTAGAACATCAGCGCTCCTTTGCTTTCCTCCTAGCTTCTCAAAGATGTAAAAGGATGGTAGGCGATGCGAGTAACATGTTTTGATGTATAGACGTCGATGTCTTCCAGACGACTTTTATATAATTACCTTCAATTAGAAATAATTAAGTATATGGTGTATATGGCTACGCTAGAATGTGAGTGCTCTACACAGTTTACTTTTTGTCATGTACTGATTTTTGTACACTTCATGATTTCTAGAACTCACTATCTGACTGTGCTATTTTGCTCAGGTAATAGCAATGATTTCCTTACTGTGTTTGAACTTTGAGTTTGGTCAATTATAAGTCCATAGATCAATTCCTTCGCCTTTGCGTTTTCTCCAGATTGGTTTTCGGTTGTTGTTAATACTTCATATCATTGTATGTTACCGTGTCCGGCTAGTCCGGGTGACGCTCATGAACCTCTTAACATTTACTGTTTAAACTCTGCCTATTTACTTTTGGGATCTTTTCCAAGCTTTGCGTCAGAGGCCTAAAGCTCCACTCTGCCGTCTTAGTGCGATCTTAACAAAAGTTCATCCAGGCTCTCTAAAACGGTACGCTGCTCTTATTTAAAGCTTATTGCACAAAGGCAACCAAATAAGAAAAGTTAACTAACTATTTTGTCAAAGGCTTTTGCAAGTGCACAGCCAACGCAAAAAGAGGTTTTGCAAAGAATCTATTTTTATCAAAGTAAATTCTTGGAAACCAACGATTTTCTTTTCACTGAGTTATTCAAGTTAGACAGCAACTCCGTTAGATAGCAGTGAAAAAGAGTTCATGAGACCAGCGTAAGGAAGCCATAGGTAGATTACGGATTTCCTGAGATAGTGGAATCTGTATTGTCAATGATGTTAAATAAGCAACAGAATAAAAGTACATCCAGTCCCGCAAAAGTCTGCATGTAGTTGATATACCAAAAACTCATAATATCTTTGTGGATTTGAACTTTTGCAGGGAAAATGACAAGTCTTACTATTGACGGTGATTCTGCTCTTCAGGCTGCCGCCAGGAGTTCCCGTGACATCGATTCATCGCGTCTTTTAACATCAATAATCTGCAACCATGATTGGGATATCACCGCCCCTCCAGATTTGAAGATCTTTGCAGAAAGAAGAAAAAAGCCTTTTACTGAGCTGTCAATTACAGGGTCATCCAGTACTACGGAGATACCATCTTTAGAGAAGACAGTAAGGCTAGCACGAATAATAGAAGGAGTCAGCTTAACTCCGTGGGAAAACCCTACTTCAATAGAACGGGGTCATAAGATCTTCGGGTTTAACTTACTGGACAGTGATATTAAGGCTTTACACGGTCGGGATGAACATCAAAGTTACGTTACGATTCAGTTTTTGCCGGAGCAAGTTGCAAAAATCGTGACGGAGGATGTTGCGATAAATAAAAAAGGATCTTGTGATTCTGACGCTGCTTGCCTGAGCTCTCAGCCTCTGGAAAATTCGACCACAGAAACAGAAATCAACTTCAAGCGAAAAAGAACCAGGCGTGGGCCCCGATCCAGAAGTTCCCAGTACCGCGGAGTGACTTTCTACAGGCGGACTGGTCGCTGGGAATCTCACATATGGTAAGCTGGTGGTATATTATTAAAGGATTGTGTTTGCCTCTAAAAAGTTAAAAACAATATTCTTATAATTTTCAAGTGCCTTATGCAGGGATTCCGGAAAGCAAGTTTATCTTGGTACGTACACTATTTATCTGAATTTTCATGTCTTCCGTGCCACTAAGTGCTATCTTACGTTTCTGAAAGTGTAGGTGGTTTTGACACTGCGGACGCCGCAGCCAGGTGACACTTTGGAGCATGGAACTGATTCTAACTAAGATCTCTACTGTAGCATTATTTTAATTATTTATGGAGCATATCTTAAAATGCAGGGCCTACGACAAAGCTGCAATCAAGTTCAGAGGCAAGGAAGCTGACATAAACTTTCCCCTGCAAGATTACAAGGATGAACTGCTCCAAGTAAGTTCTCTCTGCCTTTGTTTTTGGAAAAGCAAAGAATCTGTTGCTTAGGTTGTACAGTCAGGCTTTCATTCTTTTGTAACAAAGTATGCATTACTCTTTAACTAAATTAAAAAGACAGCAGTAAGGAAAATACGAACAAATGTGGAAACCACTTGTAAAATTTTGCTTTGTTCAACGTCGTTGTTCTGTACAGTTTGATGATAGCGATTATAGAAAAATGATCGAAGCCATGACCAGTTGCATCAGACGAGACGAAATATGGTTTACAGTGCGGCCAAGCACTACAAACTTTACAGTGGGGTAATGGGAAAAAAATAAAAAGTAGGAAGCGTATACACCTATTTAAAATTTTTATTTAAAAATATATAAGCATGATCCGTAAATCAACATAGATTTGGATAATTTTATAGTGTCGACTTTGTTTACATTTTTAAAAGGTTTAAATTGGATAATTTTAGAGGATCGACTTCGTTTACATTTTTTTAAAAGGTTTAAATAGGCAACTCTTTTTATGCAGGGGCCTGCTTTCTTTAAAATTGAGTCTGTTAGGATTAAAATTGAGTCGGTTAGGATTAAGCCGTTGAGGAAAAAAAAATAAAAAGTAGGAAGCCGTTGAGGAAAAAAAAAAAAGTAGGAAGGGTCTACACCTATTTAAAATTTTTATTTAAAAATAGATAAAGCGTGATTCCTAAATCAACATAGATTTGGATAATTTTATATGGTTCGACTTTGTTTACATTTTTAAAAGCTTTAAATAGACAACTCTTTTCATGTAGGGGCATGCTTTCTTTAAAATTGAGTCTGAAGCCGTTGAGGAAAAAAATAAAAAGTAAGAAGCATCTACAGCTATTTAAAATTTTTATTTATAAAAAGATAGGCATAATTCCTAAATCAACATAGATTTTGATAATTTTATAGGGTCCACTTTGTTTACATTTTAAAAAGGTTAAAATAGGCAACTCTTTTTGTGTAAGGGTATGCTTTCTTTAAAATTGAGTCCATTAGGATTAAGCAGTTGAGGTTAAAGACAGATGTGTTGGATTCTCAAGTTGAAAATGAAATATTCTATTCAAGAGAGACTTATACATTTTATTCCAATGCATAGTAATTTTTTTTTTTTTTGTTTTTGTTTTACTTGGGTCTTTTTGTACTCTTTCATAAAAGATGGCTTGTGCAAACTTTGCAAGGGTCATTAAAAATAAATCAAGCATTGAATTTTTTATTTGATTTTATGAATCAATCTTAATTATACCAACCTTGTTAAAGAACATGTAGAAGAAATATGTAACTTCTTGTTTTAGTGTCATATTATCTTCTTCTCTCTTTTTACTTATTATTTTTATAGTTCTTATATTTTTTACCTTTTAAAAGTACATTTCAATTTTACCATGCTATATTGGTCTTTATTAAAATAATAATTTCATAAATACTATAGGAAAATCCTTGTCAATCCTTACATACCTTCTTATGTTGATAAGATCAAGACATCAATATGATGATGATTCCTTTCTTTCATTCACCTAGCAATGTCACCCAATGATGTTAAAAGACCATAGTGATCTTTAAACCATCATGTTAAAAATTCTAGTTATCTTCTTCTTGTTAATAAATTTTAATTTGAAATGATATTTGATTTTGATATGATTTTTTTTTCATGTTCTAGGGGATTATGTGAAATAAATATGGTTAGATGACCATAAAAAATATGTTCTTATTTGGAATATAAAATTCTTAGAAGGGATTTCAAAGCTAGCCTCTTGTAATGATACCAATCATAATCTTAGAATACTAAATTATATTAATGCTACTAATCATAATTTTTAACACTAAATTATATTTTATCCATAATGCATTAGAGTTCCTATTCTATATTTTCCATCTTATATTAGACACAAAATTTTTTTGGTCTTGATTTTATGTTTTAATTCTTTGGAAAAGAAAAAGATTCTTAAAACCAAATTATAGCTTCAAAATACTATGTTTGGTTTGCTTCAAATTTATTTTTTCATTTTAATAATAATTTTTCTATAGTGGTCTTATGTATGTCTTACTTATAACGTAATTATGTTAATTCTTGACTTGAATCAAATCACATTACTTAATTCTGTAATTCCATATAATCTTCAACAATTTTCTCCTTTCAAACATAAGAAAATATTGAGCAAGACTTTAAAATAAAAGGTATAACTTTGTTCAATTCCGATAATGAATAAATTGTCCAAAATAGATTAGAAAAGTAAGAACTAAGAGCTTTGGATTTTAAGAAACTTCTAATTAGATTAATAATTTGGGATGTTTTTACTTTAAGTCCATTAACTCTTTATGAAAACCATGCACCTATGGATTGCAATGTTTTCTTCAAGGCCCCATGCGGATATGGTACTCATGGCCTACTAAGAGTGCTTTCTATCATCTTTGGCCACTGTCCTCTCACAATTGTAAACACTATAATGGACATACAAAGTAAAATTATCCTAATAATTTTAGAAATAAAAATAATAAACATAATGCAAATTAAGATAATAAGTTTGTAAAATTAAGTAATACCATTAACATTAAGAAGTTGAAATGGAGTTTCATAATAGGTGAAAATATGCATGCTTAATTAGTTTCCAATCATGTAGTAAGGTAATTTACAACTATGCTAATAAATTTACGATCTTTATTAGAAATTGGCTAGATACGACTATTGAAATCTAATTTATACCTTTAGAATGAGGTTCTACATCAATTAGCTTGAATGAAGTTGCTACTACTTACACTAATGTGAAGATGTATACTTGACCTGGAAAATATTTTTAAATATACTCTCTAATCATAATCATCATTTAGCCTTGTTTTAACAAAACTAGGTTAACTACATGAGTTTTCTTTTATCATTTGCCTCTATAAAGAGCTAGATCATTATTTATTTTAGTAGCTTTCCTCAAATTATGAGATGGAAACCTTCTTTAATAGGCTCATTATCTTCTTTGGATATAACCAAACTATCTAAGATATTATTATGGTAGCTTACCTAAAATAGAATCCACTATGAACCATCCTCTAATACCTGTATTATGCAATTTATCTCTTTTTTATAACATTCAACATCCTACCTATTAATACCTTCTTCTAATATATGTATTAGGCAATTTATCTCTTTCTATAACATTCAACATCCTACCTCTCGATTGGGTGGTTGTAGGTTCAATTCTTACCTTGCTTATGACAATAGTGGAGTAGACTTTGTGGTATGATACTTTAATTTAGTGGCTAACATCTATCTTATTGTGGTGACTACTAGCCCCTATGTTCATTTTTTGAAAGTCAAACAAAGAGAAGAAAAAAGTTTTTTAAAAAAACACACATACAAAAAACATCCATCCAACCATTCACACTTTTGCCACACTAATTTATTGTTCATACCTCTTTTTCTTTGTCCAACATTCATACCATATAAAATAGTAATATTTTATGTATTTTCTTCTAAAGGTCATCATTGAGGAAATAGTTTTCACAACCATTTGACCAAGTTTCATATCATAAGCCTTTGCTACAATTGAATTGATGTTAAATTTACTATAAGAAAGAAGATTTCATATAATTAGTTCCATTATTTTAGAAATAATTCTTACCTATAAGACATATGCTTTAAGATGGTTACCAAATTTAGTTTTGAATATCCACATACATCCAATTAGTTTTCTACCATATCATAATTTAACTAATTTCCATGCCTGATTCTTATGAATAAAAGACATTTCATCATCCTCACTTCTAGATTTTATGATAAAGATATGAATTGGTCTATCTTTTCAATAAAATATCTTAGTGCTAAACTTCAATTTTTGGTTCAATGAAAGTAAAATTAAAATTAAAACTTTTTACTTACGTCCACTTAGAGCCCTTGGATCTATAAGACTAGTTCTAGAATTCCTTTTACCAAGCCATGACTCTTAGTACTAAGCTAACACCTCTAGTATGGAATGAGAATTTTTCATTTTGGAACTCTAATGGATGACTTAGACATAGACTCATTTAAGAGCCATGATTTACAACAGTGAGAAACACATCAATGCAATATGAGCTCCACATACTAAACTAAAATGGTTACAATAACATGAGGGATTTAAAAAAGTTGAAATGTGCCTCTTCTTCAAACAAAATGTTCTAACATATTTATCTTTAATGAACATGCCTCAATATATATTTTAATATGCTTTATTGCTACTTCAATAAACATGCCTTTTCTATCCTACTACTAGGTTATGCCTCATCAAACTTCATAAAATAAATATGTTTCATTCTTCAATTTCTTGTTTCATGAGATCCTTCATTCTCTAGTATGCCTTTTTCATCCTATTTGCTAAGGAGAATTTTCCTAGGTAAAGAAAGATGACTTTCAAAATAATTTTTATTAAGATTAATAGATAAAAATTAATGAGATACATATTTTTAGGAGTTTCACTCTTAACTTGGATTTATACTTCTCCATACCTTATAAAAAAAACCATTTAAGGTATGTGTGTAATAAAAGGCAGTACTAAAATTAATGTACATAGGGTGTAATGAAAGAAAGCATTAAAAGCAATGTATTAGAAAAATCTTATAGAAGATACTATTGAAAAGAATAAGGGATTACATTATCATGTATATAATATTTTTAAGAATTTCAAAAAAATTATAAAATATAAAATGGGAAAGATTGAAGATTCCATCACTTTTTAATAGAATAATTTTTGGCAAGGACTTTCCAATTTAATTGGATGATGAGAACAAGGTTAGATTTAGCACCAACTTGTTAAAGATTCTTTAGATTTTGCATTCTTCTAAAATCTACAAATATACAAGGAACCATCTAGAGCATAAATAAAAATAAATACATAAGAATACCATGAGGGAAATAAGAAAAAATATAGCATGAAATCTAACTCCTTGACCATTAACAACTTAACTACAAAACAATAGCTAAGAGAGAGTTTTCAAAGTACAGTAAAGATGGAAATAAATATACACTATCCTTTACTCATTTTTATATAACACATAGTGTAAACTTGGATTGGATTGGATGTTAACAGAAATTAATTTGAGAATTGGAGATAAATAATAGTTTACATAGTTTTTTTATAGTAGTCAAAACATAATTAGTGTAGATAACTAGTACAATAAAAAATTATAAAATAACAATAAAGATAATAATGGTAGTTGTACAAGATAACTCAAGTAAATAGTTGTTTGCCTTCATTATATTCATATATTATTATGCTATAAAATTTTTGCTTTGTTTAATTAAATTTTTTTTATCCCATACACACCACTAGCTTGTCTTTGTTTTAACCATTCTACCTTAATTTTATTTCTTACATTCTTACTAATTTTACTATTTGATTAAAGCATTGAATCCAAAAAGTGAAATAATTAATAGAATTTTTGACCTTTGAATTATTTACTTTAATATATTCAAATTACTTTCCATATATTTTATCTTATATCTACTAATTTTTAAGTCTTTTGATTCTAGAACATGTCTACACTTTTCCATTTTATAAACAATATTTGTTTAAGATAGATCCACAAAAAATATCATTTGCAAATAATATGTAACAAGGGATTTCATCATGTATTTCCTTAGTTAATACATTTATAACAATAGAAAATAAGAAAGGGCTAAGTGTAGACCCTTGATGTAAGCCTACTATGAATGTTTAGAAAAGTGGACATTATTCATTATGTTGTTCTAATTCTAGTAATAACTTCTTTATACATGTCTTAACCTTTATTATCACTTAGAGTTTCAATGCTTATCCCAAGTGAGGAGGTTCTCAACAGGTTCATAGATGAATGAAGGCCTCACCATTTTAATGATTGTGCCCAGGCTTGAATCCACATATTCCAACTTGAGAAATAAATATCTTGCCATCACTCCAAATGATGGTCCCTCATATATGTCTTAAATTACTTTAACATATTTATTAGGATGTTTTTCTTGCATAAAGCATACCACATAATATCTATAGGTATTATATCATATGATTTTTTTCAAATCAATAAAGATCACATGTAGATTTTCTCTATGTTCTATGACTTTCTCCATTATTACCATATTGATGAGTAGTAGGTATCCCCTATGTCCAACCATACAAATCACAAGTGTTCACTAGTGATTCAGTTAAATTCCATAAACTTAGTTTCCTAAGTGGCCAATATTTCAAAATAGTGAATTGTAGAGATGCAGATTGTTGTCTTCTTAATCCACACTTGTGTCTAGTTGTATGTTTGATTAAGTATGCTTAAGGCATAAGATATATATATATTAATATTTATTTTACTATATCTATCCTAATAGCTAGATGCTTGAGTATGAATATAATAATTGAATTGACTAACTAATTACATATTTCATTAATTAAGTATCCTAATATAGAGTATCCATCTCCATTTATAGTACATATCCTAAACAGATATTAACACCACTAGGTTACTAAGTGTTACTATTGGACGTACCAAGTATCCATTGCTAAGATCACCAAGTGTTAATAGGTTATGCTTGAAATGGTGATACTCACATTTCTTATGAATGATAACATTAATTAGTTAATTAATAATAGTACTAAAAAGTGCATTTAAAGTAAAGTGCAAAACAGTAAAATTAAACTAGTATAAGTACTACAATGGATGTAGGAAATATCAATTTTATTGCTATTCATGCCAATGCATTTAGGTACATAGGCACTCATATAAAATATTGTACAATCTCATAGATCCACACTATAGGAATTTAGAGGAAAATATTCTAACTCTGGAATGAAGAAACTACTAGAATTTGACTAAGTTTATGATTGAAAGGTACCATAAATGTGAGGGGTGCATGCATTTGTATAAGCAATGATTGCATCAACATTGATGTATTTACATTAATGCATCCTACCATGCATCGATGAAGATATGTCAACAGGGTTGCATCAATGTAGTTAGTCTTATTGATGTTTCATCACATCCCCATGAGTGACTAAAAACTCATCCTTAAGTAAATATAAGTAGGATCTAGCTTCTTACAAAATTGATGAAAATATGAAATTTATTAACAAGAAGATAGATAGACAAACTCGAACTAACTGTTAGTGCCAGATTGTACAATGTTATAAAAATGTGTGCCCATTACAACAAAATTATAAAATTTCAATAGGTTCCTATAAAATAGCCAAAGACGTGATGATATCTCAAATAGTGCTTGGAGATGAAGGCTCCTATAGTTGCAATGATCCTTCATCTTGTTCTAGTTACTAGAGGTTAAGGTTAACCTATTGTTGTTGCTAGAAGTTTGAAATCATCTAGTAGTACTTTCATCTTTTCTTCCTTGCTTTGTGAATCATAAATGGTTCACATGGCTTTGATAATGTGGGTTGGTGTAGGAATATCCTATGAGCATGACATCAAAGGAAATAATTCCTTCATGTTGATAAACTAGGCTGCGAATGGTTTACATTTGATGTTGAAAATCTTGATGAGGTTCTATAGTTCCTGGTAGTCATTCATTCTTCTTGCTAGGTTCTCAATGACATATCGTTGATCAATGCATTTATTTCTAAGAATGTCAAGCTATATATTGGTTATCTCTAAGTTTTATTTGGTTTCTTTGTGGAGCTTGAATTTTTCCTTGTAAAGGATGTAGGAACATATAACTTGCTTCTCCAACTTGGTCCTTGGCCTTCCCACTATTAGCATCATCAAATTTTCATAATGAAGGTTGACACGCTTCATGTACTCCATCATCTCTTCAATTTGTAACTTCTTAAGATAAGTCTTTGCCTTGTTGTATGCATTTAGTTCATGAAAGATGGGCTGCCACACATCATCTCATTGTTGAAGTTACAAGAGGGCCTCATTCATTTTCACCTTTACCAATTATATTTCCTTTTCATTAACCTCCTTGATTAGCCCAACTTGGTCCTTGTAGTGATTTTTCACTTATTTGAACTTCAGGACCTCATTCTTCTAGGCAGCTATGTTAATTGTGACTTTTTGGTGAAGAGCTTGGACTTCCTCTATAAGAGATTTTGGTTTTCCATTGTCAACCTTCTCAAATCTAAGTTAACCTTGGCAAGTTGCTCCTACTGTTGGCTTATAAATTTGATCATCTAGTCCTTTTGTTGCTCAACATTTTGTAGGTAGTGGTTATTCTTGGTAATTATCAAGTTTTCTTTCTAAACTTGCAACAAGTTCTTGTTAGTGTTGAAAGCTCTGACTTTTGACAAGGACATGTTAAAGATCATTGCCTCCTTTTCATTCTCAACCTTTTGAAGTCTCTGTTGAAGCTATTAAAAAGCTTCATATCTAGTAAGCTCAGGCTTAATAATGATAGGGTTAGATAGATGGGCTCGCAACTCAATAACTTCAGCAACCAATCGCTAATTAGCTATGGTGGCCTCCTTCAATTATGCATTGGCAATAAAGAACTTACCTAATGTCTTGAGAAAATTCAACTAGTTTGTGGTGATCTCATCTAGAAGATCAAAGATCTTTTGAAGTGGTTACCTAGCTCCAACCAGTCTCTCCAACACCTTCTTGTGTTGGGTAGTGCTCATCTAATTACTCTATGCTCCTATAGATGCATGGATGTCTACCATGGTTGCAATGTCAAGTATGGTTGTTGTTAGAGCATTCAAAAATTTAGCTATCCTATTAACCATCACCTCTACTGCAATCTCCTAACCCATGTGTGGCATAACTAGAATAGTTTTGCCTTACATTCCTTTAATAGGATGGATAAGGCCACAACATTTCCTAAAATCTCAAGGAATGTTTATCGAAAAATGAACATTGTGACCTCCCTAGCATCTAGATTGGCCCTGGTGGATGCCTAGTTCCTTTATGTGGAAAAGAGTGGAGTTGTTTCACTATCCAGCTAGCTAATGATCCTTGTGATCTTATTAAGATTACTTATGGCTAGATGGTAAACAAAGGAATTCCCACCACCTACAAAGCCTTGCTATTACTATAGATGTTGTTTCCAAAGTTTTCTAATTCTTTTGATAACTGCGAGTGCTTTTGGTATAGTTTGCAGGATGATAGGTGGTGATGGTGGCTACTCCTCTTACTACATCTTTGATGCTACCTTGTTTATCATTGTTTTCTACCATGAGGTGGTTGAAGCATGATAGACCATGTCATTAGAATAAAAGCTATGCCTCCTCTTTTGCATAGCTTGCAGATGAGACATGGAAAGGGGTGATAAAATCCATTAAGTCAAATGATGTGATATCATATCTACAATATCGTAGCTCTACTTACCTTACAATAGATATGATGTAGTGAATTTTAGTCATGACTATAAAAACCAATCCACCATTTCATTGTTGGAATAACTTTTTTGCAACACTTATCAAAATTCGTAGAGTTTCTTTCTGTGAGTTACACTAAGTTAGAGTTACAAGTGAATGCCCATATTGTGGTAACTAACAATTGTATAGAGTCTTTATTCAAGTGGATTGTCCTTGTACACAATTCATGACTAGTAATAAAGATTAAGATTGTTTCTTAGCATTGTAGCATTCTACGTAGTTTACTTTAGTTAAATTAATTTTTCTTTCTAGCATGTTTACTTTTATTTCATTTACATTTCTTGAAGAATTTACTTTAGTAATGTCTCTTAGTAGGGTGTTATAAGTATGACTGGTTTCAAGTGTTAAGTGTAATTATTTGGTAACATAGTAATGGCTTCACTTGATTTTCTCAGTAGTGAATCCACATGGTAATCCTAGTAAGTGTTACATGAGCCAAGGACATGTACGAAAAGCTAGGAACAAATTCTTATCACCATAGGATAGGATAGATTTACATTTCTATTATCACTTAGATTTAGATTTTATTCTCATTTTTCATTACAGAAGCACTTAGGATTAGTTTGAGCCAACCCCATCATGATAACATATGCCTCACTGAGTGTTAAATCATACTATTTAGACTTCACTAACTTAACGTGAGAAGACAATGATCACAAATCAACTATTAACCACTAGCATACCTACATTGTCCATTCACATATGATGATCTGGTTGTGTGTGTGCACTCATGACCTATATGGTGGAGTGTTGGAATGCCCAACCACTCATCATTGGAATTGTTGCCAAGGATTTGTCAATGTTTTCTTAGTATTTAATTTTGTGGAGGTCATTGTATTAATAATTATAAATTCTATCTTTCACACTTGAATTAATTCTTTTAACACAAACATACACTTAAAAGCATCAAAAACACAATATGGCTTCTACACTTAAGGAAAAATCACCACCTACTAAGGAAATTCTTAAGAATCATGACAAAGGATATGATGAAGAAGATTAGAGTGCACCCATGCAAACTAGAATCTCCTATCATACTAATCCATATTATCCTAATTTTACATTTTTCTTTCATGAAGATGAACAAACAAGGTGGAGAGATTAATAGGACAACATTGTTTTGCCTCCAGAATGTTCTACAACATCAATGTTGCAAGCAACCCTTATACTATCAAACCTTATCTATGTACAAGAAGGATACCACATTACAAAGTACATGAACCAACCATACTAGCCAACAAAAGCTCAAATAAGAAGGGATGATACTATGAAAATAAGGCATGAGCTTGATAAAGAAAAGAGAGTATCACAAATGGTTATTCTAGAGGAAAGAGATCATGCAATTTTCCATACATAGAAATTTTACCAAACCCATGGATCTCAATCGCAAACACCTGTTATTCATATCGAAGATCTCATCCAGGTACAACTATATTCAACTCTTGCAAAAACATCCATAGTAGATAAGGAAGACTCCACACTTAGAAGGAATCCAAGGCCTAGAATCTCTAATGAATCAAAAAGGGATGAATCAAGGAGTCATAGAAAAAGAACTAGCCTACACTATTCTCCAACTTCTTCCTCTTCATCCTCACACTTATCTAGAGATTATGACAAGATAGAAAGAAGAATGATGGATCATGATAGGAAAAGGCAAAGGGATCCGAAGAGACATGAGTAATGAAGAAGACATCTTGATGAAGAAGAGGAAAATTATGAAAAAAGAAGAGATAGGATTAAAGATGAAGAAATAGGGCATTATGAGCAACAAAGGGATCATAACTACAATAGAGTCTACAAACTTGATGATCATGAAGAACCCCTACTGGCCACTTGTAACATGATTAATATTAGAAAAACAATGTATATCCCTACTAGGCATGTAAAGGATAGTCGCATCAAGTGACTAGACATGAATAACATTTCCAATTTTGAAGGCAGATATAATGTAAATCCATAACGCCATATTCAAGACTTCAATGATGCCTATGTCCTTTAAAACATAGAGAATGATTGGCAGAAGCTAAAATTATTTTCTACAATGATTTTTAAGAAAGTAAAGAGCTAATACACATCCTTAGACCTAGAATTGGTCTAAAGATAGAGTAACATGCTATACCTCTTTAATGATAAGTATCAAGCTTATTCTAGAGTATTGAATTTACAAAAGAAAAAACAAATTCAAGGATAAAAGCAAGGGATACATGAATCTCTTAATGTGGCAATGGGTAGGTATTATTCATGACTACACAGATGTCCAGGCCATAGATTTTCTCAAAGGGAATAACTTAGAAATGTCATTGATGGATTTAGAAACAAGATTAGAGAAGCTCTAGGAGTAGATGTGCAAGGAAGGTTATGAGAAATGATAGCCCATTAAATTCAAAGACTGATAAAACAAGTGGAAGAGTATAACTAAAGTTCCATAATGAGGAAAAAGGATATGATAATATGTGAAATATAGGAAGAATAAATTTTAGAGGATACAATCCAAAGAAAACCTCTATCCATCCAAAAATAAATCAATAACATTGCAACTAAGGTAGAGAAAATGTGGGATTCTATGGATGAAAAATTTGCTACTACACTTAAGATAGTATAGGAAAAGACTAAAAATTACCTAAATAGAAGTAAAGAAAGATAAAAAAGGAGAGCTAATAAATGAGGAAAATACAAACTTAAATGAAAAGTTACTATAGTTGAAGGATTAATAGACTCAAGTTTAGAAGATGAAGAAGGATGCAAAGTGTACCAATATGAACATCGTAAAGGATGTTGTCTTGTTATGGCTTATTTACAAAAATCTAGGGCATATGTACTTAATCCAAGATTTACCAAGAAACAAATGCCAAGATGATTACCTTACCCAAAAGGTAATGTTTTTCAACATTACCAATCATCATATTATCCAAGAAGAGCCTATCCCTAATCACAGGAGCAATACTAGCAATAGTGGAAAGAACCACAAGCATGGGGTATGCCACCATCAACATAGAAGTATTCATATAAGCAACCAAATCCTTATGGATATTAAATTCAATATCCCATCTCTCTAGAAAATGCTTTAGTCCATACCTCTTCTCACTACTATTCACAGGAATATCATAGATCCACTACTTCACAAATGGATCCCAATTCTTATGCATACCAACCAATAGTTAGTCCCTCACCATAAACTCTTAACTTCCTATGACCAGTGCCATCACTAGTTATGTAAGGAGAACTGCGAACATAACTAAAACAAAAGAGTGCTACCAAGGTAGTTGATACACAAGAGGATGCAATGATAATTGAAATTAGATCCAAGAAATGTCCATTCTTCAAAAGAAGTCTAGAAAAACTTTGAAGGATGGGAACTTCACCTACATTCATCGCATCTATACATACTTCTCAAGAAAACACTATGCTTCCATAATCTATGTACCTACATTTGAACATTATTATGCTTAATCAAACTATAATGCATTAGATTAAAGTAGGAGCACATTTCAAGAAGAGAATAGATCCTGGAAGTTCCTTAGTATATACCCAGATAGTAGGACATAAACCTTGCAAAGCTCTACTAGATTTTAGGCTAGGTGTGAACTTGATTTCATAGGATATGTACAAATCCTAGAATCTTCCTCCACTAAATAAAAGCAACATCCAACTAGAGGTTGTAGATTAGTTAATCACTAATCTACTTGGTCAAATAGAACATGTCATCATCACCATAGGTGGTTGGTCTTATCTTGTGGAATTCTTAGTTATATATGTAGGGAAAAATAAAGGAGAATTTTATATAATTATGGGAAGTGCATGGCTTAGCACTGTGGATGATAAGCTTGGAATTAGAGACTTTTCCTTGGAAATATTTAAGGAAGATGAAGCCAAAATCGTACAATGATGCCAACTTCCATGTATTGTATATAGCAATACTAGGTGCAATTGTGTGAAAAAAATTTGGATCAATAAAAATAGTGTCATTATGGATTGAGAACTTAGAAGGGAGGTTGAATAAGTTGAGGATCAAGAACTTAGAAGGGGGGTTGAATAAGTTTCCCAAATTAAAAAAATAGACTAGCTACAAAATTACACCCAATTTTATGTGATTTCCCAACTTGGGTACATCCAAAATCAAAGGATGGAATCCTTACAAACCTTCAAACTTTGTTTTTTCAAAATGTGCTTTAATGGGCACCATTCCCTATACAAGCTTTGAGCTTTACACTAGAGTGTTTTTTCATTGCAAAACCACTTAACCTCACAAGGTGCCAACAAGCTTAAAATGTGGTTTCAAGGATCCCACAACCTTTACAAAATTGAGCTCTGCTATGGAGTGTTTTGACTTTGCAAAATCACTTAATCTCATAGGATCATGAAAAGCTCAATGATGATGCCTTCTTGAAAGAAGCATATCAACCTTGTAGGGCTACAAGAAATAGAGAAAAATACACAAGAAAAGAATGTAAATAAATTTATAAATCCTTGTAGTTGAATCTCAATATAGCATAAAATCAAGAAAATGATGCAACAATGAAAAACAAGAATAAAATAACATAGATATGACAATGATTGATTTGATGTAAATAATGCCTGCATAATTCCCAAGAATTTGGTATCTTCTTATAGTCTTGGAGTTTTCAAAAACTCCTCGAAATTCATGCAACAACTACTCAATGACTAGTATGGACATATTCATCATGGTGGAGATGTCTACCTAAGATTTGACCCAATTTTGGAGAGGCATCTTCTTTGAAAATGGGACACTCTATGGAGATGTCTACTTTGTGATGGAGGTGTCTCCTAAAAATAGTAGACATCTTCTCAACTTTTTTTCCTTTTCTTTAAAGGCTTTCTCTCATCAATTTTCCTTCTTGCTAATCCTTGAAGCATCTTCATTTGACTCATAGCATTTATTTTCAACCATGCTTATTCATGTTCTCATCTTTCCCATGTAGTTTTCACTTTATCATTTTTTTGTAGATCTTGTTTCCTTGAATTCTCATTTATGCCCTACAAGATCATCATAGACTACAAGCAGTCTCTATTCTCCATTTTCATTAAGGTTTTGACATACCAAAAGGTCAAGAATCTTCCCTTTTTTATGGTGTCCAAAAATTAAGAAAATAGGTGAGTAAATATGCAAATTAAACAAGATTAAACTATAAAAATACTTAAGACATATAATTTATGATGGCAGTGAAGGTTATCACTAGGATATGGCTCTAAGGCTCAAGGCACAGGGTAGAGATATGAGATGAAAACCAAAAGATCTTCACAATACTATCCAAGATAAAAACTACCTTCATAATATCACAACAAAATTACAAAACCATTATATCTGAATAGAAAGATGAGTAATCTATCCATATCCAAATAGCCCTTAATAAAACTACTGATATATCCACAACCATGTATAAAACCACATATGTGCATAGTCCACAGTCTATAAAACCAAGAAAAACTCTTCCTCTTTTTGAACATGAACAAAAAGAAGGGACTATCCAAGGAATCTAATACTGATCCATGTGGCATCATCTAAGTCCTCATTTGAGTAGCTATAGTATGAGAAGGTTTGTAATTCTCCTCCTCCTCATCATCTAGTGTTGGCATTGGAGACATGATACTCATCATCATCGTTTAAAGAAGGTACTCAAACTAGAGCTCTTCATGGATGAAGATTCACTTGAAATTAAGATGAAGCTAGTGGATCTTGCTAGAATGGAGCTGACTGAGAGGATGAGGAAGCACCTTTCCTTTGATAGATGATGGGATCAACAAATATCCAATGGGACAAAGTCCCAGAGATGTTCTTCATAGCCTATTGTCCAAATGATCTAGAAACATCATCCTGATTATGGAAGCTAGGTGTAGGCTATGTGGGATTAGGATTCTCCCTATGGACATGTGTTGATGGTACATTAGGCTCCTTTGAATTGGACTCATTTCTCAAGTCATATGCTTGGGAAGGCTTAAGTGTTGTTGAATGTCTTAGTGGAGTAAGATGGTTGTCCTCACTATCTGAAATAGAAGAAGTGGTAATTTCCTCAAATTTCTACCCATTAGGAGAGAGAGTTACTCAAGCTATGTTATTTTTCTTACAAAGGTAAGAGAGGTTCCTTCCAATCCTTCTTATGGTATAAGCAAATGGCCTAAGTAGCTTCTTTAGTGAAGATGTCATCTAATTGCTAGTTGATTTAGACCTTCTTAATTGAGGAGAGGTCTAAGATGGTGATGTAGATCTCTTCTTTTGAGACGTTTATGGCTTGGCGCTAGTTTCTACTTCATCAACATGGTTGGAGCTCCTCTTTCCTGAATACTCACCAAGGTTTCTCTTGCCTTTAAGCAAAGGCATGTCAGGAATGGAAACACCTCATTGTTGGATCAACAAACTAATGAGGTGAGGATGACAAAGGATTTTCTCCTTGGTAAACAAGCCTAACATGTCTCAACAAAGAGTATGACTCAAATCTAAGGGTTGTTCTATGAGAAGGTAGTAGAGGAAACTTTCTTGGATTGGCAACAAATAATTATAACTTTTCCATTTTACAATGATATTATATAAAATAATAAGTGATAGGACGGAAGCATCTGGGTCCATTTGACTCTTAGAAATCCTCCCACTATGAAGAGATATTGACTCCCTAAACAAAGGATCACAAAATTCATCTTGGGAGATAGGGATTGTACCATTTGTATAAATGTCACTCATAGAATGAATGGTGATCCTAAATGCATCGACACTAGAAATCCCAAGAAGTGCATTAACAAATTGAGGAGGCACATCAAGTACAAATCCTCAACTATGGTAGTGAAAGCCCCAACAGAAGCATTTGTAATCACAATGTTACCATAAAATTCTTTGATGAGAATCTTAGACACATAAAAATTCATAGAAATGAAAGTGACCTAGTTTAACACTTAAAAGAAACCCATTAACTCCTTCTGTTGATATTGCTAGAAAGAAAGCGACTGCTCAAAAATGATAAAGACAGTTCAAGTTACCTCAAATTGATGTTGGATGTCAATGAATTTGAATTGAGGGTTGTAGGTGCTAGTAGCACTGTTGGAAGCTTCCTTTGACTTCTTTCTCTTCCTTAGTGGTGAACTTGATGTTCCAACCTTCTTATGGATCATGGATTTGGAGAAAAATGAACAAATTGCTATTATAGGTGAAGCCCTAGTCATCTTCCCTTGGTTGTCTATGCTTTGATGAATGAAAAATAAGGGTTTTCATTTATATAAATGTGCACAATGAGGATTTTTAATGAAAGATAAACATCTATTTTATGCCTAAAAACTATAGGTAGACATCTCCTTTGAGAAGTAGATTTCTCTGATGCGATGAACGAAAACTCAGGTAGATGTCTCCTATGAGAAGTAGACATCTCTAGGTAGACATCTCTTGTGTCATGTAGATGTCTTATGGAAGACATATTTAGGTAGACATCTCAAAAAAATGAGGTTCAACAAGATGAAATTCAGGAATGGTTGCCAAGGATTATAGTCTTAAGAGATATACACAATGAATTAAAGACTTACCTTTACTTACCTCTTTTGCTAAGGAGAATGAATATGCCTAGTGAGCTTGAGAATGAGATTCCTCTTTTGAGATTTCTCTTCTCACACAAACTTTCATTCAATTTATTGGAGATTGACTTCCATTCAGAAATTTATTGGAGAGAGTATTCTTACTCTGATGTTTTTTCCTTTCAATTTTCCATACTTTCATAACTTTCTTATCCTTTTAAGTTATCCATATTTACTTGTTGTCCTTCACAATTTTCTTTCTAAATACATTTGGATAAGACCAAGGAGTTTGGTGATACATCCAAGTGTTCATATGATGATGCTTTAAATTACAAACCCATTGCTTATGCCCAAGTCTATTACAATAGTAGAACCTAACCCTTTTATTTTGATTAAAGTTATTAAAACTACAAGTCACTCTTTGATCAAAAGGAGTTCTAGAAGTTATCTCAATCTTTGATGGGGCCTCTTATTTAAATGAGTTTGTTGTAGACACTTTTTGATAACATCCTAATCCACTTTTATCATTTAGAATTCTCCCTTTCCCAAGAACTATTTGAAGAGATTCATTTTCTTTGACTAGCCTTTCATTTATATGTTTAGCATTTGTAAGTTCTTTCTTAGTCTACTCATAAGATTGGGTTAGTTTTTCATTCTCAGCCCTTAGGTATGAGATTTCTTCTATAAGATCTAAAATCTTTATATTTAATGAAGAGATATCTTGATCCTTGGTTTTTAGTTGCTTATTCAACTTTATGCAAAGATTTTGAAAAGATAAAAGTTCCTTACACAAAATATCATACCTTTCTTCATCATTTTCAAATTGATCATCATTTGAGAGGCTAGCATCATCTTGATGACAACCTCATAAATACGATGTGAATCTTTTGTAACCTCATCTACTTCTTTTTCACTTTGTTGTCCATGATCTCAGCTTGAGTAAAAGTTGGTCTTTTTTATATCATATCATTTTTGTCCATTTGTTGCAACCTGCCATTGCTAGGGCATTTAGAGGCAACATGGCCTCTTCCACCACATACCCAACATTCTATTGAAAAAGTATCAAAATTAGAATTTGAAAAAATTTTACCTCTAATCTTACCTTTGGCATTCAATTTTTTGGGTCATTATTGATTGAAGCTCTTACCCTTTTTTGCTATAAGCCTTTACAAACTTCTTTATAGAATTGCTATTTATTCATCATTGTTCATTTCTTTTTCACTTGGTTTCTTTTCTTTAGATGTTGATTTCAAGGAAATGGGATTTTCTTTTATTGCCCCTTCACTTATGAGATTCATTTCATAAGCTATAAGAGAACTTTGGAGCTCTTCAAATTTTCAAGCCAAAAAATTCTCTAATATCTTCCATAGCTATAACCTTAGGTCAGAATTCAAGTTGTAGTGTTCTAATCATATTAATGATTACATTACTTTTAGGAAACTCCTTGCCTGTACCCCTAAATGCTACAACTAGACCATTTTCCCTAGACAAATAATCTTGTACCATTTCACCTTCTCTCATTCTAAGTTTATCATACTCTCTTTGCAAAACCAAAAGTTGTGATTGCTTAACTATGGATGTACCCTCATAGGTAGCTTCTAAAGTTTTTCAAATTTCTTTAGCAGTTTTACATCTATCTACTCTATTAAACTTAGATTTATTTAATGCACATTATAAATTTTTTTTTTCTTTAGAATAATACATAAACTTATCTCTTTCTTGTTATGTCCACTTTCTTTGAGGCTTGAAGGTCTTTATTGTGCTATCAACATGCAATATATATTCTTCAAGGATGGACTTCCATACCTTGAATTCCATTGACTTGAAGAAGCCTTGCATCCTCTCCTTTTAATAAGAAAAATTGGACCTATCAAACATTGGTAGCTTTATATAGAATGTTCTGTCTATAGTTCACTCTTGAAGGTTGATGTTAAACAAAAGAGTATCAGGCTTTGATATGACTTGAGGATCGAGAACTTAGAAGGAGGGTTGAATAATCTTCTCAAATTAAAAAATATATACTAGCCATGAAATTACACCCAATTTTATGTGGTTCCCCAACTTGGATATGTCCACACTTAGAGGGTAGAATCCTTGCACATCTCTAGACTTTGTTTTTTCAAAATGTGATTTGAAGAGCACCACACTCTCTACAAGCTCTAAAATCTACACTGAAGTGTTTCATCACTATGAAACCACTCAACCCCACAAAGTCCTAACAAGCTCAGAATGTGATTTCAAGGATCCCACAACCTGTACAAAATTAAGCTTCGCTTCAGAGTGTTTTTATGTTGCAAAACCACTCAATCCCTTGGAGCATCTTCATTTGACTTATAGACTTCATTTTTCATCCATGTTCTCATCTTGCCTATGTAGTCTTCATTTTGATATCTTAATGTAGATCTCGTTTCCTTGAGATCTTGTTATGTCCTACAAAATCATCATCCACCATAAAATTTCTATATTCTTCATTTTTCTTAAGGTTTTTACATACCAAAAGATCAAAAATATCCCCTTTTTTGGTGATGTTTAAAAGTTAAGAAAATGGATTAGTGCATATTATTGCATATACATCAAACAATAAAAATAATTAAAACATATAAATTTCAATGATAGCCAAGGGTATCATTGAGATAAAAATATAAGAACTCAAGACACTAAGTTCACCATAAGAAGAAGAAAAAAATAAAAATAAGAAATCTCCATAAACTATCACTATTTGTAACCATCCACAATGTATAAGTGCATATAGTCCACAAATATCCAAAATTCTCCCCCTTTTTGAACATCACACAAAAGGAGGGACCAAAGAAGGATCCTAATCACTGACCTCTATAGGCTTATTAGACTCATCATTAGAAGCAATATTTGCATGAGAAGGCCTGTAGGTCTTCCCCTCATCATCATCACTACTAGTGTTAGCATTGGTGCTAAATACGTGCTACTCATCATCATCCTCTAAAGAACTAACATGGACTATAGTCCTCCTTAAATGAAGCTTTACCTAGAATTAGAATGAAGTGGGTGGATGAGATAGGGCCTTCTAAGAAGATGAGGAAGTGTCCTTCCTTTGATAAGTGATAGGATCCGCTAGTCTCATCTGAGAAGAAGGCATAAAAATGCTTTTCATGAACTACTCCTCAAAAGTTTGTGAAGCATCACCACAAGGATGAGAATTGGGTCCAAGCTACATAGGATTAGGAATCTCCTCCTAGACTCATGCGGGTGATGCATCAAGCTTCTTAGAATTAGATGCATTTCCTGAGTCATATGCCCAAGAAGGCCCAATAGTTACTGAGTGTCTAGCTAGGGCTAGATAGTCCTCATCACTATCTAATATGGGAGGACTAGTGATCTTCTCAAAATACTACCCATCTAGAGGAAGAGGTATTCCAACTGCATTCATTTTCTTATGAAGGTAATAGAGGTTCCTACCAATCATCCCAATAGTATTAGAAAAGGGCTTGATAGCTTCTTGAAAGAGGATCTCATCTAGCCACCAAATGATTTGAACCTTCTCAACTTAAGAGAGGCTTGAGATGTTGATGTAGATCCCTTCTTCCTTGATTTTTATGGCCTGGTATTAGGTTCTACTACTTCAAGATGGGTAGAGATACTCTTTTCTAAATACTCACCAAGGCTCCTCTTACCTTTAAGAAAAGGCATATTAGAAATGGAAACACCTCTTTGATGGATCAACAAACTGATGAGGTGAGGATGCCCATAGATTCTCTCCTTGGTGAACAAACCTAACATGTCTTAGTAGAGAATATGACCCAAGTACAAAGGTTGTCTAGTGAGAAGGCAATAAAGAATAAATGCTTGAGCTAGAAAAAAATAGTTATAACTCTCTCCTTTTACAATAATACTGTATAAAATAATGAGAGAGAGGGTGGTAGCATATGAAGCCATTTGACTCCCAAGAATTTTTCCACTACATAGAGATACAGATTGTCCAAATAAAGCATCATAAAATTCATATTGAGAAATAGGAATCACAACATTCATGAAAGTATCAATCATGGAATGAATGGTGATCTTGTGAAAATCAACACTGGATATCCCAAGAATTGTATTTACAACTTGAGAAGAAACTTCAATCAACATCCCCCCAACTATGTAAGTAAAATCCCTAATAGAAGCATTCGTAATGAGAATATTGTTATAAAATTCTCTTATGAGAATTTAGGCACACAAATATTCATGGAAATAAATGAAACCTAGTTAAAAAATTGAAATAATGCCATTAACTATTTCTAATGACATTGTTGGAAGCAAAGAGAATGTTCAAAAATAATAGAGATAGTTCAAGTTACCTCAAACTAATGCTGGGTATCAATGGACTAAAATTAAGAAGTATAGGTGCTACAGCATTGGAGGAAGCTTCCTTGGACTTCTTATTCTTCTTTGGTGATTTCCTAGCTATTCCAATCTTTTTGCAAGTCATCAATTTGGAGAAACAATGCACAAATTGTCGATGTTGGAAAGGCCTTGGTCATCTGCTCTGGGTCATCTAAGCTTGCACATGGAATAATGAAGAAAAAAAATGAAGCTTTGGATTTATATAATCATGATCATTGATGGGTTTTTATAAAAAAATAGATGTATAATTTGAGGTATAGACATCTATGTCACATCTACCATGAACTGAAGTAGACGCCTAACTTGGAATGTAGACATCTAAGTTCTCATGTAGATGTCTAATGGTAGACATCTTAGCAAGAAAGACTTAGGGAATGACTACTAAGAACTATATTCTTAAGAGATATTCAAAGTAAAATGAAGACTTACCTCTACTTACCTTGCTTGCTAATGAAAATGGAGATGCCTAAGGAGCTTGAGAATAAGTTTCTTCTTTTGAAGTATCTCCTGTTATACAACGTTTTTCTATTTCTAGAGACTGGCTCCCTTTCAAAACTTTTTTGGTGAAGTTTCTCTTCCTATCTTTCTTTAGTATGATTTTCCATACTATTTTAAGTTTCTTGCCCTTTTGATTTGTCCTCCCCTCTTATTCTACAAGGTTTCCTTTCTAGGTACATTTGGATAAGACCAAGAAGTTTTGTGATATGACCAAGGGTTTATGTGATAATACTTTAAATTACAATTCCACTGCTTATGCTCAAATCTATTATAATAATAATATCTAACCATTTTATTTTTGTTAAATTTATCAAACCTTGGAGTTGCTCTTTGTTTGGATGTAGTGCCAGTAGTCATCTCAATCTTTAAAGTAGCCCCTTATTCAAATGAATTTTATATGGATGCTTGTTCTTGTTGACAACATCCTAGTTCACTTTTATTGTGTGAACTTCTTCCTTGCCTAAGAACCATCTAGAGAGATTATTTCTCTTTGATAAGCCTCTCATTTACAAGTTTAGCATCTAGAAGTTCTTCCTTAATCTACTCATAGGAGAAGGCTAGCTTTTTATTCATAGCCCTTAGGTATGATTTTTCTTTTGTGAGGTCTAAAATTTTTCATAATAATAAAGAGAGATTTTGATCCTTGTTCCTTAAGTCCTTTAATTTTATACAAATATTTTTAAGAGATAGAAGTTCATTTCACAAGAGGTCATACCTTTCTTCATTAGTTTTCATTAGATCATCATCATCATATAAGCTAGCATCATCATCTGTGAAAGCCATGTAGATGAGGTGTGAATCTTTTGAAGTGTCATCCACCTCTTCTTGACTTTTTTCTCGATTTTCCTAGCTTGTGTAGAGGTTTTTCTTTTTCATATCTACTTTAGTCGTATATCTTTGTTGTAACCTACCAATGGTAGGACATTCAGAGGCCACATGGCCTCTACCATCACATACCCAACATTCTATTGAAAGTGAATCAAAATTTAAATTTGAAAAATCCTTATCTTTAACTTTACCTTTGGTGTTGGATTGGTTGGGCTCTAGTTGATTAAAGCTTCTTCATTTTCTTGTTAGAAGCCTTTGAACTCTTTTGGATAGAAGAGCTATTTCTTTTCATTGTTCATTTCTTGTTCAATTGACTTCTTCTCTTTTTATGCTAATTTTAGGGTGATAGGATTTTCCTTTATCACACCTTTACTTATGAGATTCATCTTATAAGTAATAAGAGCACTTTGGAGATCTTCAAATTTAAGTACTGAAAAATATCTAATTTCTTCCATAGTTGTGACCTTGGGTCTAAATTTGAGTTGTATTGCTCTAAGCATTTTTATAATCACATCACTCTCAAGCAAGTCCTTACTTGTACTGCCAATTACTGCAACTAGATCATTTACCCTATAGAAATAATCTTTAATGTTTTCACCTTACCTCATCTTAAGTTTGTCATATTCACTTTGCAAGACCAAAAGTTTTGATTATTTGGCTATAGATGTTCCCTCATAGGTAGCGTCTAAGGTTTTCCAAATTTTCTTAGTAGTCTTACACCCAACTATTCTATTAAATTTTGATTTATTTAATGCAAAATATAAACAATTGTTTTCTATAGAATCATACATAAACTTATATATTTCTTTAGCTATCCATTTATTCTGTGGCTTGATTATGAGCTATCGATAGGCAATGTGGAGCCTTCAAGGATTGATTCCCATACCTTGAATTTCATGGACTCAAAGAAGCATTGCATCTTTACCTTCCAATATGCAAAGTCAAACCCATTGAACATTGGTGACTTTATGTAAGATATCCCCTTCATAGTTCACTCATGAAAGTTGAAGCATGAACATGAAAGTATTAGGCTCTAATACCACTTATGGATTGAGAGCTTAGAAGGAATTTTGAATAAGTTCCCTAATTAAAATTACACTAGCCACATGAACACACCAAATTTTACATGGTTCCCAAAATTGGGTATGTCCACACTTAGAGGGTAGAACCTGTGCACATCTTTGGACTTTGTTTCCTAAAAAAAAAGATGGTTTGAAGGGAATTACACCTATATAAGCTTTGAGCTTCTCTTTGGAGTGTTTCATTATTATGAAACCACTTAACCTTGCAAGATCCAAATAAGCTTAGTAAGTGGTTTTAAGTATCCCATAATCTTTACAAAATTAAGCTCTACTCTAGAGTGTTTTGACATTGTAAAACCACTCAATCCTATAGGATTTCAACAAGCTCAATGTGGATGCCTTCTCGCAAAAAGCACATCAACCTCATAGGGCTGCAAGAAAGAATGATAAGAAAAGAATAAGAAAATAATGTAAATAAATTTACAGATTCTTGTACTTGAAGCTCAATACAAATTACAACCAAGAAAATGATATTAGAATGAGGAACAAGAATAGAATTTCATAGAATAGATAATGAAGAGATTTTTTATGAATAGTGCTTGCACAATTTCACAGATTTTGAAATCATCTTATAACCTCAAAGTTTTCAAAAATTCCTTAGAATTCATGAAATGGCTACCAAATGGTTAGTGTAGATGTCTACTTCAAAGTAAGGACATCTAACTAAGATTAACCTTAATACAAGTGATATGTCTATCTTGCAAGTGGGATGCCTACTATTGAAGATAAATGTTTGTTATTTTTTTAAGATGTCTCCTCAACTTTTGAAATTTGACTTCTACGGCTTTCTCTTATCAATTTTCCTTCTTGGAAATCCTTGGAAAATCTTCTTTTGACTTGTAGACTTCATTTTTCATTCATTCTCTCATCTTATCCATGCAGTCTTCATTTTGACATCTTAATGTAGATCTTTTTTTCTTGAGTTCTTATTCATGTCTTGCAAAATCATCATCCATCACAAACATTATATATTATCCATTTTCCTTAAGGTTTTAACATACCAAAAGGTCGATAGCCATCACATCATGCAATGGATATATAGAAGATATGTGTGTACAAAAGTGTTTGTATGTAGCAGTCACCCAATAAGAAGACACCTAGTGGTTGATACTTGAATTGAAAACTAAATCCAATATAGGCATGGAACCTACAAGTAGAATTAAAAGTGCATATTTAGAGGAAATTGATAAGTTGGAATAGTTCAAAAGACAACCTCCTCACATTAAGTCATTTTAAGAAGAAGATATTAAATGGGGAAGACCAGTGATACAAGAGATACACAAATCAAAATCCTTAGAACTAAAAATCCTATTGGATGAACTTGAATATGCCTCTTTGAACAATAAGAAACTACTAATCATAATGCCAGACTTGATAAGGAACAAAAGAAAAAATGATTGGAGGTGGTAAATAAATGGTCAACTGCATTTGCATGGTCCTATGATAAGATCATTGGAGTTGATCCACGTATATGCCAACATTGAATCTATATATATTTTGTTGTTAAAAAATTTTGGCAACCTCAAATAAGGTTAAACCAAAAGCTTACAGAAGTTGTCAAATAAAAGTTAGAAAAACTGTTGAAAGTAGGGTTTATCTATTTGATAGAAAATAGTGAATCAATTAGCCCATCAGTCATTGTACCAAAGAAGGATGGTAAATGGATAGTTTGTATTGATTTTAAATTATTAAACATGGAAAAATTTAAGGACGAATTTTCTCTATCATTTGATGACCAAGTCTTGGATACTATAGCTAGACACCAGTATTACAACTTTCTAAATTGCTATAGTGGGTACAATTAAATTTGCATTGCACCAGAAGACCAAGAAAAGATCATAGTCATGAGTCCATGGGAGATGTTTGCATACAAGAAGATTCCCTTTGGTTTGTGTAATGCATCCAATACATTATAAGGACTTGTACCTAGCATATTCTAGAAGCAAATTGGTAATAGGGTTGAAATCTTTATGGATGACTTCTCCACATATGGGCTAGATTTTAAACGAGATTTGGATCATTTAGAGTAGGTACTAAAATGATGTGTAGAAACCAACCTAAAGCTCAATTGGTAGAAAAGCCACTTAATGATTCAAGATGGTATAGTTTTGGAACATAGAGTATCTCATAGGGGAATAGAGGTAGATCCAAAGAAGATAAAATTCATTTAAAACATTACTTAGAGGCCAAAAACCATTAATGATGTTAGATAATTTCTTAGCCACATAGGATATTATAGAATATTTATTGAATTTTCTTAAAAATTGCAAAATTGCTAGTAGAACTCACAAAGAAATATACACCATTCCATTGGACAAAACTAGGTGAGCAGGCATTTGAGACATTAAAATAAAAACTGATCAAACATCAATCCTTCAAGCTTTGGATTAGTTTAAACCCTTACACATAATGATAGATGATTCAAAATCTACACTGGGAGTAGTACTTAGTTAGATGATTAAAGATGATCCTATTACATACACTGCACTAATCAAAGAATCACTAAGGTACAACTTAATTACACCACTATAGAAAAAGAGCTTATGGCTGTGGTGTGTGCACTTGAGAAATTAGACATTATTTGCTTAGGTATCCTATTTATGTCCACATGGATCATAGTGCCATAATATTTATAATAAATAAACTAGCAGTTAATCCAAGGATGATTAGATGGCTTATAATATTACAAGAATTTGACATCAACATGATAGATTAAAAGGGAACTGAAAACATTGTAGTTGATCATCTATTAGACTTAGATGGGAATTGCAAGATAATGATGAACCATTGTTGGATTAATTTCTTGATGAAAATCTATTCACAAGAATAGCAATAGCTACAACCTTAATAGACAAGTCATGGATCTTTGATTATGTGATCTATCTTACTATACAAAAACTTCCTATTAAGTGGGACAAGAAACAAAAGGAGCAGTTCCTTCATCAAGCCAAAGAGTATATGGAAATTAATGAAATCTTGATAAGGTTTGCATTGATAGGCTAATTAAATGATGTGTTCTTGAAGAAGACTAGTGAAGAGCCTTACAAGACACACGTGAAGGATCATGTGATGGTCTCTATGCATGATGAAGGACAACACTCAAACTAATGATGGTAGACTACTTTTGGCTTACCATATTTTAAGATGCATATTAGTTTGTCCAATATTATGAGAGGTGTCAATGTGATAGAGGATTAACAATTAGGAATGAAGGTCCACAAAAAGTGAATACAACCATTAAAACCATTTGATATTTAAGGAATTGATTTTATGGGACCCATCACACCAATGTCTAATGGGAAATCATACATTATAGCAATAGTTGATTATTGCACAAAGTGGATAGAAGTAGCTAAAATTAAGGATTTCATAGTCAAAATAGTTGCTAAGTTCTTTCAACAACACGTGGTGAATAAATTTAGATTGCCATGCATGTTCATATCGGACAAAAGAATTCATTTTATAGGAGCTACATTCAAAAAGCTAATGCAACAACTTGGGGTGAATCACAAACTAACTACACCATACTAACAAGTAGAAGTGACTAACTAGGAAATTACAAGAATAATATCCATAACAATTAGTCGATATAGGAAGGATTGGAGCACTAAACTTAATGATTCTCTATGGGCATATAGATCAACATGAAACATTCCTATAGGGTATTCGCCATATGAGTTAGTTTATAGTAAAATACCCATATTACTAATCCAACCAAGACCCAATACTCTTTCCACTGCTTGTATACTTAACCTTGACTTAAGCCTAGCTCAATGAGAATGCCTCATGAATCTTAATCTCTTAGATGAGAATAGATTAGTCACTCAAATGAGTAATGAAATTCACTAAAGTAATCCAAAAATAGACATGATGCTAAAATAAGATAGTGTCAATTCAACTAGGTGATAAAGTCCTCTATTACAATGCCAGTCATGTCCCCCAAAAGGCTAAGTTCCAAAACTTATGGAAAGGACCCTATACCATCCATGCAACATATCGATATGGTGCCATGTAGATCTATCACCCAACCAGCCCACAAAACTTGATTCTTGTTAATATGCAACAATTCAAGCATTATCATGACTTTTCCTATTCTTTTAAAGACTCTACCCTATCTACCAGGTGCACTGCCATCCATTCAATATTCCAAATATGCACTTCTCAGAATAGTCATGGCGGTGTTAAACTTGATACTTACGCATGGATTTTTCTTCTAACACTTTTCTACTTTTTATTCTTTTTCCATTTGTTACTAATTTTTTCATTCTTTTATAGTCTTTCTATTTCTTGAATTATTTTTCACTCTTTAATAATTTTCTATCTTTTCTATTTTTAACATTTTCTCTAATTATTCATCATCATTCTTGTAAATATTTCTCTTGATTTTTCTAATAAAGTGTAAAGGAATAAAACAATATGCAGTTCCAATAATGTGAATATTACCCTATATTATCAAATCATTGGAAGACTAATTCTATATATAGTGAGACCACATCATCCATCCACTCATTTCCAATAATAAGAGATTCTTACCATGGAGATAATGACTTTCTCTTCATAATAAAACTAAAAGAAACTTGTGATCATTATGACTAGATTGAAGACTGAAGAACCAAGTGGGAATGAAATGGGTGTGATATCAAAGGTATTTGTGGATTCTCTAGAACTTCTACTAAAAGTCTAATCCTACTATTAAGTTGTATTATTTACTTGAGTTTTAACAAAAAATAAAAGTATGTCTAAAATAAGTGATGCCCTACCATGTCACTAGAAAGACATGTTACCCATGCCTAAAGGTAGTCCTATGATAAGTTTGACACATTAATAACATAATAAATGAATAGAATAAAACTTTTTTTGGGGTTCCACTAGAAAGACATGTTATCCATGCCTAAAGGTAGTGACTTCTTAGAAATTTCAAGGTTTCTTGGACTCACATTGGTTACAAGGATAGAAAGATATGTTACCCATACTTGAAGACACTCTTCTATCCAATGGCCAAGTCTCCTTTAAAAAATAAAGTGTGCTATTAATAAACTACTTTCTTGTGAGGATCAAGAACTTAGAAGGAAGGGGGAGGGGGGCAAAGGAAGGAATAAGTTCCAAAATTAAAATCACTAAGACCATCAAAATCAAACATAATGTTTACATGGTTCCCCAACTTGGGTAGTCCACAAATGGAGGGTAGAATCCAAGCACACCTTTAGATTTTTTTGCTTCAAAAATTTGGTTTAGAGGACAACATAGTCTTTACAAAGTTTAAGCCTTGCACTAGAGTGTTTTTACATTATGAACACACTCAACCTTGCAAGATACCAAAAAGCTCAAAATGTGGTTTAAAGGATCCCATAATCTTTACAGATGTCATTTCTACATTGGAGTGTTTTGTTGCTACAAAATCACTCAACCCATCAAGGTCCTAAAAAGCTCAACAAAGATGCCTTCTTGCAAGAAGCAGCTCAACCATGTAGGGCTTATAATAAAGAAGAAAATAATCAAGGAGAGAGTGCAACTCAAATTACAAATTCTTCGCAAAAGGGATTTCAGTACATAAAACACATTGCAAATGATGAAACAATGAAGAATAAAGAAAATATACTTTTGGAGTAGATAAGGGTAGATATTTAATAAATGGTTCATAATCTTTCTCATGAATTCCACTTTGTTTATCCTCTTCAAGCTTCCAAAAATTCCTTGGAATTCATCCAATGGCTAGATAAAGGCTATCTAAGTTGTCTAATTCTAAGTGGATACATCTATCTATTAGCATTATCAATTCTAGAAAGAAATCTACCTGGATTTTTAGACATCTATCTTAGACATCTTTTCCAAGATTTAAACATCTGCTACCAATGTGAGACGTCTATCCTGCAAGCACATTGAAATTTGAATTATTGCACTAACATTTCAACATCCCTAAAACATCTTCATTTGGCTTATAGAATTCTCTTGTATTCTAACTCTTATCTTGTCATTTCAATGTAGCTCTTGTTCTAGTTTAGCTCTCATTTTGATGTCTTGGATCTTCTTGTCATCTTGATGTAGCCCTTGGAATGACTTAGGATTTGCTCTTTATCTCGATCTAATATCTTAATACATTAAAGATCTTGATTGTCTTATTGTCTTGATCTCATCATGCTCCTGATCTTACTTAGTCCTACAAGGTATTAAAAACACATTTTCCACATTCTACATTTTCTAAGTTTTTGACATACCAAAAGCTTAACAATCTCCCCCTTTTTGGTGATGTCCAAAACTTAAGAAAATGGATTAGTATAATACCATAACAATCAAAGCACAAACAATTGTGAGTGTGTATATATATAGCAAAATACAATTAATATATCTTTATTAATGCACTGAACATATCACAAACTTGTCTTCAAATATATATCATAAAAAGAGCCACATTATATAGTATGCATGACCAGTATCACAAAACTCTCCCCATTTTTGGATAGCACCCAAAAGGAGAGGATCATGAAAAGTACTTATTTGAACATCCTCAAAAAATTTCCATAAGATAAAATTTCATAACATCTTATGGTAATTCCATAGAGATACAAAAACTTAGCTAAGGAAGGAAACATGATGGATATCAGTTAAAGAGTACACATCCTCTAGCATTAATTTTATAGGGTTGATGATGAAAAACAAAATTTCAGTAAGAGCTGTCCCTTATCTATTTACAAAAAAATTTAAAGTTAATGAGGCACAACTAATCCAAACACAACTAAGCCATTTCTTTTAATTGATGTCTAACAATATTTAAAACCAAAGGTTGAAGTCCAAAGTTCAACCATTAAAGATCAAGTAATTTGTCTCTAAACCAATAAGCCATTAGTAAAAAATAACCAATATCTCATGATTCTATAATTACCCAATATTCTTCTCCTTTTAAAACATCAACAAAAATATAAAGCATATAAATTCTATGGAAAGAAGAGTAAATACATGCACATTCAGATTTTAAGACCTAGATCAAATAATCACAAGAAAGATCAAAGCAATATAACTTCTCGTGCTAAATATCTCAAAAGATAAAAACTAACCAAACAGATCCTTACCAAGATGCTCATAAATAGATGTAAATAGATATGTCAAGTTCAAGAATACATAATCAAGAAAGTCATTTTAATGTAAAGATCCAAAATGTAACATGACCAAAAGAAAGCCCATAATTTTATCTTAGATACATTACCAAGCTTAATATAAATATGGCTCTTACTTGCTCATCTCTAATGTGGGTGCTAGAGTAGGAGATCTTGAAACTTGAGTGTATTTTGTTGAGAGTTCCTAAAGACTCCCCATACATCTATGGTCCAAAATACATAGGTTTTTGATAAGGTATAGGCTCCTCCTACATATGTGCAAATATTCTTACCATCTTAAGGCTTCAGTCGTAGGGAGAGTGATATTCTTTCCTTGGGCCTTTTAGGATTAGTTTGTTCTATTTAGAGATGTAGTTTTGATTGTTCTTTTGTCATCAAAGTACTTGACTTGCATTGCAACACTAAGATCAAGTGTGGAGACTAAGGTCTTTCATTAATTATATCTTAAAAAAATTTCTCCTAGATACTTCATAAGGAATCCATTTTAAAATGAAAGGACCATGTGATTAGACATTGAGGATATAAAAATCATAGTAGCAACTATAGTCTTCAATTTTTGTAATGCATCAATTTCTTGAACATCCATTGGGTTACTTTGTCTTTACAGAGATGCATCTTTGAATCTCATCAACTTATGCAATAAATTTCCATTAAAATCCATACAAGATATCTTGAAGAAATAGTAGACATCTTGCCTGAGTGTAGAGATGTTAGAGTAGATATCTTGAAATCATGTGATAGATATATACCTCCTTAGATAGACATTTGCTATGAAAATGAGATGTATTAAATATAATTGAGAGGTCTAATTGTTAGAGTATACCTCTAACCTTCCAAGGCCAAGATTAAAGATGCTCTTTTTGAGGTTTGAAATCTCCAAATACCTCCAAAAGAGTTCCCATTACCCCTAGAACCTCCTAGACTTGTCAAATAAGTCAAAAACACCTCCAAACATAGAAAATACTTTGGAATCACATAAAAAAATCAACATGAGAAAACACATGTAAATAGCACACATACATTGAGGATTACTCAAGGGTTGGGTGATGTCCTCATCAAATATCCATAAATCTCCAATGCCATATCAAGATCAAGTTTGGAGACTTTTGAAAGCAAGGCCTTCCATTACCTTATGATAAAGATAGAAAATAATTCATGTGCTCAAGAAAATAATTTTGAAATGTTTCTTTTCTTAGAAGATACATGAATTATGTTAAAGGTGCCAAATCAAATGCTTCAATTACCATACATAAAAAATATTCTAAAAGTANATCAAATGCTTCAATTACCATACATAAAAAATATTCTAAAAGTAACTGGACTTTATGATCTTCAAAGGAAGCAACAATGCCATATCATAGCTTAATTAAGAGTACAAAACACAAGACATATATGTTTAAATAACAATGAATGTTCAACAAAGATATTTTGGTCCATGAATTACAATCAAGGGCTTTAAATCACTTAAAACCAATACATTCTAGTTAACAACATGATTTATTAACAATAGCTTTAAAAGTAGAAAAAGCAAGTCATTATAGCATATTATATATTAATAGTTTGCAAGATCAAGTGGAAATTTCTTTGGATATTCAAATATTTTCAATATCTTCCATTCAAAAATTTTTCTAAATGCTAGCATAAAAATAATCTAATCTATTCTAATCTCTTCAAGTCATGGATTATTGATTATAATTATACTTACCATTACTTACCTTTCTTACTTTTGGATATGGACATGATTAATCGAGTTTAGGTTGAGGTCCTCTATGATAAAGGACCTCCTTAGCATGCATATGATCTTTTCATTTTACCTAACATAAAGATGTTGGTTTGAGTCACTAGCTTCTTCCTCTAGTTTTCTCGGCTTGTGCCTTCAAATCTTTCTAATGTAAAAGTCATACTTTCTAGGCTTCTTTTGATAAGACCATGTAGTCAATTTATATCATAAATAACAATAAGCTCACTTATGCCCAAAATTATGATAGTAAAAAAATATACTATATCTCATTTGGGTTGCATGAGTAAATTTGGGTGTATACGACCTATTTGATGAAGTGCTTATAGATATCTTATAATTGGAATGACTTAGTTCTCTATCATTGTTTGGATCTCCACTTTATCCCAACATGATTTGTAGAGTCTCCTTTTCTTGTGTTAACCTATCCCACATAAAAAACTCTTGCATTTGAGTCTTCTAGCACGTAAAGGTGACCCCATTGAACATTGGTGACTTGATGTATGATCCTTATTTCATCATTTACTCTTGAGTTATTATGCTTAAAATTGGGAGTACTAAGCTCTAATACCACTTGAGGATTGAGAAGTTAGAAGGAGGGAGAGCCCCGGGGGGAGGGGGGGGGGGGGGGGGGGGAATAAATTTCCTAATTAAAAANGAATAAATTTCCTAATTAAAAGCACTATAGCTACCAAAATCAAACATAATGTTTAGTTAGTTCCCTCATGTGGGTAGTTCATACGTGGACTATAGAATCAATGCACATCTTCAAACTTTGTTACTTCAAAAATGTGAATTAGAGGATGTCATAACCTTTACAAAGTCTAAGCCTTACTCTAGATTGTTTCAACACTATGAACACACTCAACCTTACAAGATCCTAACAAGCTCAAAATATGATTTAAAGGATCCCATAACCTTTACAAACGTGAGATCTCCACTAGAGTGTTTTTTCACTGCAAAACCACTAAAGTTCTTCAAGGTCCTAACAAGCTCAACAAAGATGCCTTCCCTCAAGAAGCACATCAATCCCACAGGACTTATAAGAAAGAGGAACAGAATTAAGAAGAAAGTGTAACTTAATTTACAAATTTCTTGCAATAGGGTTCTCAGTACATACAACACCTTACAAATGATGAAATAATGAAGATCAAAGCAAATTCACTCTTGAAGTAGCCATGGATAGATATTTAATAAATGATTTATAATCTTTATCATGAATTCCACTTTGTTTTATACTCTTCGAGCTTTTGAAAATCCCTCAAAATTCATCCAAAAACTAGATAATGGATATATGAGACATCTAATTCGAAGTGGAGACATATGTCTATAAACATTGTTAATTATAGAAAGACATCTACCTAGATATGTAGACATATACCCTTAGACTTCTATCATTAGACGTCTTTTCCAAGAGTTGGATGTCTGTTGCCAATGTGAGACATTTACTCTGCAAGCACATTAAACTTGAATCATTACTATGATCTTTTGACATCTTGGTAGTCCTTGGATGATCTTCATTTGGTTTGTAAACTTCTCTTGTACTCTAGCTCTTATCTTGTCATCCCAAAGTAGCTCTCATTTTGATGTACTAGATCTTCTTGTCATCTTGATGTTGTGCTTGAAATGACTTAGGATTTAATCTTTAACCTGATCTAATGTCTTGATACATTAAAGATCTTGATTGTGCTATTTTACTAATCTCATCATGATATTAGTCTCACTTAGCCCTACAAGATAATACAAATATATTTTTCACATATTGACTTTTCTAAGTTTTTGAGATACCCTTGAACTTCATTGCCAAGTTTTAATACTTCTTGTATAAGTGGTAGTCTTGTGGTTGTTAGTTTTGGGATGATGCAATGCAAGATCACTAGTAAGTGGTATGGACTTGGTTTGGATCTTAGATAGAAAGGCTAATGATTACTTTAAACACACATTGCACACAAGAAACCATTGTGCCTATGGTAAAGCATCTCACATCCCAATTCTTGTAATCCCTTATACTTCCATCTCACTGTACTGCTATATATAATTGTAATTTAATGGTTTTGGATAACATAGTGTTATTTTCTCATTTGGATGATACTAACATGTGTGTGTTTTGCAAGATAGGCATGTTTTACATTTAACTCCATGAGTGCCTATGAACACTTGTAGTAGGTGTAGTTATAACAAGGTACTAAGGGCTAGAGCCTACTTTAGGGAGGACCTACTTGTATAATTCTTGTACCTCATATTTGATGATTAATTCCACATCATCTTGTACCTCCAAGATACTTAAACCATCAACTTTCACTTTACTACATTCTCATAACTGATCATGATTTTGACAATTTCTACTATCATCTCCTATATATCTCATTAACTTTCTTTGCCAAAGATTCCTTCCCTCACAAGATTTTATTATCGAATTTTCATATTTTGAGCATCATTCATAATCAATAATCCTTTATATCACTAACTCGTCCAAAATATTCATTTATCCCAATTTTCCCACCAAAGTTACTCAAAATTCAATATTTTTTGAAGTTGATGTCATAGCTATGATGTATTAGGCCCTAATACGTCATAGCTACAATGCTATATCTATGATGTAGCCAACATAAACCTTCTATATATATGCATAGGATTTAGGAGGATTTTCATTTTTCACATTCCAAGGAAGGGGAGTTCTTGCTATTTTTCTGACCCTTTGGCAGGTAACCTTCCAAGCACCATAACTCTCTCATCATAGCTTTGATTTTTGTGATTCTTGAACCTTCTTGATTATGGAGTGACCAACTTAGTCATGGGGAAGAGTGCTATGTGTAAATAAATTAAATTGAGCCAAATTTCTATAATGATAAAAGAGTATATTAAGGGTAGGAATAGGAATAAATAAGCATATTTAAACCAATTCTTCTAATCACCCATCCAATCACATAATAAATGAGAAAATAATAACTTTGAGAGGTCATAATAATCAAAAGAGCAACAAATAAGGATTTCATTTTGAAATTTTCAAAATTTTTCTAACCCTACAATCATAATAAGAGCTATAAGTAATAATAAGGATAAAATTATGATGAAATTCTAGAATCTGAGGAAGGACTATGAACTATTAGGAACCTATTTGAAATCCTTTGATAATATTAAATGAATCCTTGATGGTTGTAGATGGCTTATAAAATCCCACAGAAGGAAGATGCTCATAGCAAGGAAGAAAAAGACCTAAAAGTAAAGGCAAAGGACAAGCTAGAGAACAAACTCCACAAGCGAAGCAGGAGGCTCAATTCTTCAACATCCATTAGCAAACACCTATAACAAAAAAATTTGCACAAGTTGAGGCTTAAGTACCACTAGATCCAAAGTAAGGAAAGCACCTCATGCAATCACCAAAATGTCTATAGGTCATTCAAGAAAAATCAATCTTATTCATAGTTATCATGGAATTCAACTTTGGACAATTCATGGAATTTGCACCTGCCAATGTTCGAGAACAAATGCAAGCCTATCCCCTATGACCAATCCTATCATGTAGTGGAGAATGGTACTTAGGAGAAGTATACCAATTTTAGAGGAATAAGTAGGATGATGCTACAATTAAAATTTAAGAAGTCATAGTGCCTTACTTAGTGAAAGCAATTGCAAAGGTACTTAATATTTCTAATGTCAAAGTAAATATTGCACAGATATCTACAAGATCAAACAGTGAAGTAGTTATGGCTACAAAGGATGTATGACAAAGCAGATAAAGAATATAGTGAATTGTCTATAGAGAAGAAAATATACTTGAAGATAGAAACCTACCATATTTATTCCATCAAAAGGCTCAAGTAAATTTCCACCTATGCTACAAGAGGAAGCATTATTATTATGGGAAAATTTAATACAAAATTGGTTCATTTAGTCTTTTTAGAAATCGAAAGTAGATTTGAATAAAAGAAGACAAGGAAACTCACATTACCATTTCCTTACCTCATCTGAAGGTTAAGAAAGGAATTTTGGATTCTAGGCTACACAAATGATGTCTTACACAAGGCCTAGAATGCATCTTATGGTAACATGTCAAAACAAGTGCCTCTAAAGAAAGACCAACTAGAAAAGCCAACAAGTAATGAGGGATCAATAGGATCAAAACCAGGAGGTAACATTTGAGTTACATGAAAAGAACAAGTAGGACCTAGTTGATTAGTCTCATCTAGTGATAAACCTAGATTAAGTGCTCCACCAACATAATAGGACTATCGATCTACCATGATCCATTTGTAGCAAATTGCTAAAACCATAATTTGGGGTATCAATAGGACCCATTTGTGAAAAAATCTCATTGCAAGTAGGAGAAGATGAAGATTGGGCACAATAGATCCCTAGAAAAATTGCATCCTTTTACATAATGCTAGAGCTAGGAGAAGGAACCATAGTCATGGTAATGCAACACTAGGATGTAGTAAGAGTAGCAGAGGTGATTACAAACAATATTAAAGAATTATTCAATGTTTCCATTGTACCATCAATAGATATTACTAGAACTAGAGATGTTCAAATGATAACCAAAACATCTATGCCCCTAAAAGAACATGAAGACATTCTAGATCAATTGCTAAAGATAGGCTAAGTAATGAAAAATCTCTTTGATATCCCTAGCAATATTACAAAAATATATTCAAATTTCATCAAAATAAAGGGTAAGTTGATACTAACTAAAATAAGAGCTAAACATGTAGAGAATGAAGTGTAGAGGGTGCAAGTTCAAGTAGCAGCCTTAAGAGTAGTAAAAAGAGAACTTGCACAATACATAGCATCAGACCAACTTGATAAATTTAGAATGGAACAAGTGACTTAGGTCATAGGTAGAAACATCCAAGTAGAAATGGAAATAGAAAAGGCAACATGAAACACCTCTATATTCGAAGCTCAAAGCCATACACATGCCAGAGTATTACCTATCCTCAAATAAGAAAACAAAGGAATTACTTCCAAAAATATAAGGTTGAAAAATATAGAAAAACAAAAGAATGTTCTTGAATAAAGCATCCATAAGCTTAGAGAATAATTTGTAAGAGCTAACCAAGACATGAAAAAACTAGGTAAAGAAAATAAAATCCTATCAATGAAGGAAGTTCATGCGATCTATCAAAAAATCTACTATTAAAATTAACACATGACAAAATGAGGCCAAAAAGCATGAAAGGCTAATAGAGCACTTTAGAGGCTAGGTGGACATGTACAAATAAATCAATGAAAAAGAAATTCAAATGACTAAAGACAAAATCAAATCTATCACTATAAAAATACCTTATTAGTAGCCAATCGTGGATGGTCTCATCCATGTCCATTAAACTAAATTGAAGAAAAAGACCCTACAAATTGAAGACCTTATAGAGTACATGGGATTAGCAATAAATTGGAGTAGTAAGTGATTGTAACCTATATGTTATATGAGAAAGAGTTTTTAGATAGAAAGGATACATAATAAAAATTGCATATTGTAAGTTCTAAGCTTGAAGTGGTTATAGCTAGTTACTAGAAGTAGAAGGATGTAGCAGCAAACCTAGCCCGCAAAATGGTAGATTATCAAAAGTTAAGAAAAGTGGCCAAGGCATTTGAAGAAGAAATATGATAGTCTGTAACTTAGTATGTAAAGGCAAACAAGATGTTCCCATAGTTTTCATGCCCATGGGAGGTATCGACTCTAGCGAGCATCAAAAAATTTTCTTGAATGGTATATTATCCTTGATTTGAAGAAGAGAAACTTTGAGCATTACTCAATAGATATCAAATCTGAAAGCACAATGATAAAAGAAAGAAGCCAATGAAAGAGCCATCGTCACTAAGGACATACAACTATATTGAGCTTTACTATTTTATTTTGTTTCATTTTATATTGTTGTTTTAAATTATCAAATTATGTCAATCATGCAATGCATGGTAACTTTGTAAATACCACTTGAACCACAATTCAACATTCTATATACAAGTAATCATATTAAAGTCTGAATACATCTCATAATTTTATAAGAAACTATATTTCCCTTTTATTATAACACAAGGATGAGTATCCAATTAGTCATGGTGGTATAATAAAATCCATTAAGTCAAATGTTATGATATCATAGCTTTACTTACATCATTATAGATATGATGTAGTAGGCCTTGGTCATGACTATAAATACCAATCCACCATCACATTGTTGGAACAACTTTTGTACAACACTTAGTAATTTTCTTGTAGTTTATTTTTGTGAGTTACACTTAGAGTTAGAGTTAGAAGTGAATGCTTACAATGTGGTAACTAATAGTTGTATGAAGTATTTATTGGAGTGGATTATACCTAGACACAATTCACAACCAACAATAAATATTGAGATTATTTCTTACTATTGTAGCATTCTACTTGGTTTACTTAGATTAATTTTAGTTTCCAACATGTTTGATTTTATATCATTTACATTTCTTGAAAAATTTACTTTACTAATGTCTCTTAGTAGGATGGTATAAGTATGATTGGTTTTGAGGATTAAGTGTACTCATTTGGTAACCTAGTAATGGCTTCACTTGATTTGCTTAGTAGTGAATCCACTTGGTAATCCTAGTAATGGTTACATGAGCCTAGGGTATGTACATCAAGCTAGAAATGAATGTTTATGACCATAGGCTAGGATAGATTTACATTTTTTTGTCACTTAGATTTAGATTTTATTCTCATTTTTCAGTATGGAAGTGCTTAGGATTAATTTGAGCTAACAACATCAAGATATCATATGCCTCATCAAGAGTTAAACCATACTACTTGCACTTCACTAACTCAACATGAGAAGACAATGATACCAAATCAACTATCAATAACTAGCATACTTATATTTTCCATCCATGGATTATGATTTGGTTATGTGTGTGCACTCATGACTTGTATGGTGGAGGCTTGGAATGCCTAGTCACTCATCAAGGGGAGTGTCTTCCTTCCCTTCTCATTTTTCATAAAGTTTTTCTCAATATCTAGGAAAATAAGTTGTGAAAAATTGATTGGGAACTTCCTGCTTAGAGTAGCACATGCTTGGGTAGAAAAAGTCAAAACTTTACTGGGCCTCATTGTTAGGTTTGGGTGATAAGCTACAATTTTAAAGAATCCTCTATTTTCCTTTGTGAGGCAATGTACTTCTTGTGATCCATCTCATATCCTCACTAAACCCACCCATTTTTAGCTTATGGATCCACTTGAATTGAAATCTTAGCAAGTTTGATTCTAGTGTCTAGCAACTTGAGGACCTTTGAAATGGCCTCAACTAAGTAGGAGATAGTTATGTCTTTGATATTTGCTAATGCATATCCTTTTCGGTTGTTCTAGAAGAGATAGGTCTTCCCCATGTACCATTTTAGACTATTAAAAAGAATGGCCCACATGGGAGACCCTTGTAGTTGTGTGTGGATCTCCTCCTGAGATAACTCTAGGAAGGATCCAAATTTCAACTCTTAAAAGATATAATTTTTTGACTTCTTGGTCATGATCTTCTCCAAGTAGGTCTCTATGAGTGTGAGCTCTAGGCTAGGCCTTGGCCTAGGAACCTTACCCTAGCTAAACTAGCTAGTTTTCATAGTGAAAATCTATCAAATAGATTCCACCTTAGGCTCCTCCTAAAGGGATTTTTTTGCATGAGTCACCTTAGGTACTTGTTTATGGGATTATTGTGGTTGTTGCTGTTGTTGACTCCTTCCTCCCATAGGTTTATTTTCCCTAAGCTGCAAAGGTTCTTTTGTTGTGATTCTTAGTTTGGTACCATCTACAAACCTAGCATAATGCATGATTAGCTCTTTAGTTCATAATCATTATTCTTTAAATACATTTTCTACTTATATTTGGTTATGTTAATCATTTAAGGATTATGTGATCATCATAAAAAATGTATTTTTTGGCCATGATATGAGGTAATGAGATGGTATATCAAGGAATGGAGAATGATGGTAGAGAGAGAATGGTGGGTAGATGGTCTACATCTAGTCACATGAGATCCTTATGAATTTTGTAATTAGGATGATATGATACCATCACATTATTAGTTGATACCAATTCCACTCAACTTTTAGTGACATTAAATTGATACATATTTTTCATTCAATCATTATGAGTCCATGACAATTCCCAAAGGACAATCACCACTCTAAGAAAAGAAGAAAAATGAAGAAGGAAGAAAGGAAGGACCTTCGTTAGAGGAGTACCTTTAGGCATGAGTAACATATCTTTCTAGCCTCATAACCAATTCTTGTAGTCCATTATTATGTCTAAGGGATGTGCATGGAAAGATATGCTTCCTATTTATTGGTTGACGATATGAGTGGTGATATACTAATGGAGAAAAAGTGTAAAACTCAAGAAAGAAGTGCGGAAGAAAATACAAGTTGCCTTGAGGTCATATCCTTTTCCATTTCTTCTTGATTTGTTCCAAGTTGGTTACGTAGCAAGATCATTGGTTACTTTTAGTTAAAATGTGGAAGGATCTCATGCTCTCATGATGTAGAGCCTTTATAGAATAAATGGGATGGATGGATGCCATGGACTCACTACATGATATCATTAGAAAATTAACAATTTTTAAATAGAAAATACAATATAGAGGTGAAAATTTAGCCATTTAGTAAACCAATAATAACATTAATGGCTACATAAATTAACTCCTAGTATTCCTAGTATTAACAATAGTAATGAAAATATCTAGGATTTTCTATAAGATAAAATAAGATATGATTAACCAAGAGGATAAGGAAAAAAAAGAAAGGAAAAATATAGAAAATAATTGACAAAATATTTAAGAAAATGGAAAACATATGAAAATTGTGTAAGAAAAAAAGGTGTAAAAATTAAATTATTCCTCACAAGGTATTGGTATGGATGACAATCTCCTCCATGACTAAGTTGAAAGGAGGAGATTCAAAAAATAGAGTGTGCTTGTTCTTACTTTGAGGTATTATTATTTTTGGTTAAGCTAGGATTTAGGAATGACTTGACTTGTTGGATGTTAACCAACAAACGTTTTTTTGGATGCGATGATTGGTAAATGATCATGAAACTAGAAGAAAAGGTTTCATGAATAATGTAAGATTCTTCCTATAGCATTTGAAACTTAGTACATTGTTGTATGTGCATGGGGTTTTAGTAAAGGACCTATCTCTAGGTTGGAATTTAATTCTTCTTATCTGTACATCATGACATTATTTAGAGTGCATCTTATGAATTTCATTTATTTTTAGGGCTACTTGTTGTTTTTCATTTAGCATAGTTAGTATTATTAAGTATTATTTTCGCACTAGACTAAGGTCAAGTTGAAGCTCACAAGCAGTTGATAGTATACAAAGCTCAACTTGGATTGGAAGTATTAGCAGTTTTTCGTATACCAACTTATAAGGAGAATAATCGATAGGAAGTTTCCAAGTTGATTGATAAGCCCAAAGAGGATTATTGAGTTTCATACTCTAGTCCTTCCTATATTGACTAATTGTTCATGTTATAATTATGGTTATCTTCCTATTAGTAATCTCATTTGTTCATCAACTTGGGGATGATAGGAGGTTGTGAGTTTATGTTGTACCCCCATGTGTTACATCAATTTGTAAAAAGTAGATCCACTAAAGTGAGTTTCATTATCTAAAATAAGTACCATTGGCACATGAAACCTATTTACCACATTTTGTTAAAAAAATCATGCTGTAGTGGAAGATGAATAGTCGGTGATAGTTGCAGTTTTAGCCCACTTTGTACAGTAGTCAACAATGATAATGATGTAATCCTTTTCATTTAACTTAGGAGTGATGGATCCCATGAAGTTAATGTCCTAGAGGTCATAGGGATCTAATGGTTGGATCCACTACTAAGGTCCTTCCATTCGGACCATCATTTCTCCATCTCTTTGGTAGTGCTCACATGAATGGGAAAAATGATAGGCATCCTTGAAAATTATCAACCAAAATTACCTTGCCATGATGATCTTCACAAATATCCTCCTTCCTACATAATGATCCCTACAAGGACCTTCATGAGCATCCTGGAGGATTCATAGATGATCAACATTAGGCACACATCATCATGTCAAGCCATTGACACAAACCTTATAAAGGTTTACTTGGATTTCCATGTAGTGTTTGACTCAGTGAAGAAACTATTGTTTCTTCTTGTTATCCCATTCTTGTGGAGTTCCCCAAGTGAGAAGATAGGAGAGAAATTCATTGTACCAATTGGTATCCTTAGGTTGTTAAACTTCAATGGACTTGTCAAAGAGGAGTTCATCTAAAAATTGAGTGGATAAAGGCTTCTTAACCTTTTTTCTATCCCATCATAACTAAAATAAGTGATCAACAATCACATTCTTGGTTCTCTTCTTTTCCACCATTGTAGGATCAAAATCTTGCAAAATCACCAACCACTATATAACACAAGGTTTTACTATTGGATTATTCATCAAAAAATGGATGGCATTGTGCTCAGTATGTACAAAGATTTTATATCCAAGAAAATAGTTCTTAAAATTTTCCAAGGAGTATACCACTATCATGAGCTTTTACTCAGTGGTGATATAACTCAAGTATACACCCACAATGCACCTGCTTTTATAATGGATGTAATATGAACAATTATGATCATCTAATTATGTAAGAAGTACCCTCAATGTGTATTTGGACACATTTTTCATGATATGGAATGATTTGGACTATTATGAAGCATGTAGAATTGGAGTTTTTACAATATTTTTCTTTAGCTACTGGAATTCTTGTTCATATTTCTTGGTCTAGTCAAATGATACATCCTTCTTTGTTAGCTCTACTAGCAATTTAGCAATTTTTGAAAATTTTTTGAGGAAGCACCTAGAGTAACCAATGTGTCCAAATAATGACCAGATATCTTTTACCATTTTAGGTTGTTTGGTAATTCCTTGGATGACCTATACCTTCTTGAGGTCCACCTTGATCTCTTTTAATGAAATTTTGTGTCCTAAAATAATGCCTTCTTGGACCATCAAATGGCTCTTTTGAAAATTGAGCCTTAAGTTAGTATTCACAAAATGTTTTAGCATTTGCTTCATTTGATTTAAGGCTTGCTCAAATTTGGTACCATAGGTGAAGAAGCCATCCATGAAGACTTCCATATCACTACTAATTTGCTACTAAAAAATGTTGAACAAAATGTTTGAAAGTAGCAAGGGCATTACAAAGGCCAAATGACATCTTTTTGTATTAAAAGCCTCCTAGGGACTTTTGAAGGTCCTTTTGGATTGATCTTTTGGTGCTATCTAGATTTGGTTATAGCCACTATAACCATCTAAAAAACTATAGTAACCATGCCTTAAAATAGTATCCAACACTTGGTCTACAAATGATAATGAAAAATGATCTTTAAAAGTTTCCATGTTCAACAATTTGTAGTCTATGAAGATCCTCCATTTTCATCCTTAGTTGGTACAATTATGAATGGGCTAACCCACTCACTATCTGCAATGGGATAAATGAATCCTACCTTAAGAAGTTGTGCAATTTCATGCTTAGCAACTTGCTTAAGATTTGAATTCAACCTTCTCTATAGCTACATTTTTTGTTTGATGGAGAAGCCTATGTAGATCTAATATGCTGGCATATCTATGAATCTATCCCAATTTGTTCATGATATAACTAGGCAAAGGTTGTTGATCATTTGTTTACCACTTTCAATAATTTTCCTTTTTGTGATTGAGCAAGGTTAGCATTGAAAATTACTGGCTTGCCATTGTTAAGAATAGTTGTAAATTATATATATTACATAGATATAATATGCCATTGTTAAATTATATAATTATCTTTCCTTGGAAATTTCCAAGGAAAATGCATTTGGAAAGATAAAGAAAAAGCTATTTCCATGTAATTTTCAGAGGAAAGATAATTATATAATTTAACAATGGCATATTATATCTATGTAATATATATAATTTACAACTATTGTTAACAATGGCATTTGGCAAGCTAGTAATTTAACAATGCCATTGTTAATTATATATAATTTTCAAGGCCATAATATTGAAAGTGTAATTATATTCCAAGGCCATTATATCTATGTAATTATATAATTTAATCTAGTAGCTGATTTTGCAATCAAGGCCATAATATTTGCAAAGAGAAGCATGTTAAAAAAATAATTCATTCATTAACATATCATGATTAGAGGCATTTTGCATTCATTCCTCTAATTCATCTATAAATATGCCAAAAATGGTAGGGAAAAAAGGACAGCCATGTTTAATTCCAATCAAGCTATTATAATCATTCATTCTTTAGTAAGATTATCTTCAATAAGAATGTTAATCATTCCATAGATTATTTTAGTAGTAGATAGGATATCTGGTGGCATGTTAATGCTCTCTAATCTCTTCCAATGTTTATCTCGAGCAACATAATCATAAGCCTTGGAGAAATCAAGAAAACAAATAAAAGCTGTATGGTTGGGTCTTTTTGATTTCTCTACACAATAATGTAAAGTTACTAGATGGTCTATCGTAGAATGATTACTCCTAAAGCTTGTTTGTGACTAAGCATGAAGACCTTGCATTTTTACCCATTAACTAATTTTATTCTCTAAAAAAGTACCCAAAAGCTTAATGAAAATCAAATTGATCTCAGTCAATCAATAATTACTAAGATCTATCCTATCTCCTTTTTTAAAAAGCAAGACTACTTGACTAAAATACCAAGAGTGATCCAAACCATTTTGAAGCCCTATATTAATAAGATTACAAGTTACTTTCCACATCAATGGACCACCTCATTTAAGAAGCTCTACATATAATTCATTAAAATCATCACATTTCCCAGAAGCTAATCTTTGAATTATTGTAGAAACATCATCAAAGGATAATTGAAGAATACTAGAGTTATCTTGCATAGTTGGAGAAGCCTCATGATTAAAAACATCATTGATAAAAAATTTGAAGAGTAAATAAGGAAAAATTTCAACTATGTTGTTGCTTTTCTTAGAATAAGTCTTAAACGCTATTTGGATTTGAGTGAAGCTCATGAATCATTCTATCTTGCTCATCTTTAATGAACTTCCATTTTTTAGAAGGAATAAGCTTTATATAATTATTTAGCATTGAAACATCAAAATGTGAAGGTATAACATCTATATGAGCTATCAAATAGTCCACATCAAACCAAGGTTTTTTATAAGTAAACTTCTCTTTAATTTGCACTTAAGGAGATATAGACAAAAGAACATTAGTTACATATAACTCATTATTATTATTGATTAACATATTAGCTAATATTATTTGAAAATCTTGATGAAGATCTTCTATGAGATAACGAGTTCTACATTTCTTGGAATGAATATGATGAATTGAAGTAAGAATAGTGAATTTCAGGTAATGATGAGAATACTATGGAAGTTTTTTCCCCACTTGAAATTTTTTCACTCCATCTAGATTATCATGAGTAGCCAACAAAAGATCAATGCAAAAATTACCTTGGTGCTTACTAAAACTAAAATGAGAGGAGGAAGAAATATGTTGATGTCATTAAATATTTAAAAATCAAAGGAATGACCCCATTCTAAGAAATTAATACCTATGAATTATAATAGGATTAATAGATGATCTTTTATGAACTAAATAAATCTCTTTACTAAATTTTAACTAAGAATTCTAAACAAGCCTTTGAACTTGACTTTGTCTAACATGAGCATTAAAATTCCCACAAGAAAAAACTTGACTAAGGTTAAAGAATTCTGCAACATCTTGATCTAAGTAAAATGATGCTTTCATGAAAAATTAGTAGAATTATAGATAGAAGAATCCCTCAAAGAAAAATAACAAAAATCAATATAAAGAACCTTTTAAATGCCTTGAACTTGAACCCACAAAAATTGGTTATTATCATCAACTTTGTACACCTTAATAAATTGATTTGTAGAATTCTTAATTAAATAAGAAATACCACTAGAAGATCTACCTCTCACCTTAGAACTCTTGTTTCTAATAGAAATGATAGCCTGGAATAGATAAAATTATAGGCTTTTCTTCTTTCCAAAATTTAGCAAAAATAAACAAATCAAAATCAGTAAACGAAATGACTAATACCTAAAGTAGCAACTTTATCAGCCAATGAATCTTTAACACTAAGGAAACCATATGTAATAGAAGAAAATTCCTATTTTGGGGGATTTTCCCTCTCTTTGGTGAATACAACATATTTATAGTTTAAGTAATTTTACCTTTGGCATGAGATTATTTCACTTTTTTCCATTCTTCTTACTCTTTTGCACTCTTTTTTGATTAGGTCTTCATCAATCTAAATGTTTTGTCCTTTCAAGATACTTTTGTTACTCCAAACCTTATCTCTTCCATGCCAATAAGCAAACTTAATAATAATCTACCAAGGTTTATCCCCCTTAGGACCAAGTTTACTTGCACTAATTATTGGGTAGAAGAAATGTGTATTTTTTTTGTAAACAAATATGGCATGACCTACAAAAGATCCTCATTCTATTCTTCAGAAATTCACATAATTCAAAGATTTTGAATTTTTTCACATTTTTCTTCATCTTCACACATTTTTCCAGTAACTGCTTCTAAACCTAAGTGAGAAGTTATTATTTTTGACTCAAGAGAATCCAACTTTAATTGTAGATTATCCATATTTGTTTGAATTTTAGTTGCTTTGCATTTGACAATGAATCTTTTAACTCTATAGTGGTTAGAATCGTATGTACCATTTTGACTACGACTTCAACCATGGACTTACCAAAATTTCAATTTTTCATGTTCATTAACCTCTTTTTGAGTGTTTACACATAGGCTCAAACTAAGACTTCTTAAGTTTAAAAATAAACAAGTTACCATCATTTCAAATGGTGACCCTTAAAAAAGACCACATTAGCTCATTCTATAAATATAATCTCAAACTATATATTTTCATCAAAGGTCCATGAGTCCTCGATAATACATAAGACAAACTTTATGATACTATATGATGGAAACTACTTGCATCCTTAAGCCACTTAAAAGAAATGTTGATCCTAAAAATAATGAGGTGTTAGCCTAGTAATAGGACTTTATTTGGAAACTCAATGTTATGGGTTTGATTCTAATAAATATCATTGAATTATAAAGTTCTACTAAAGTTCTATGAAAATTTGATGATGATGATATATTGAGGAGCTACAAATGGTCTTTTAGTTTGGATTCTAACAACTAGCTTTCCTTATAAATTGATATAATAAACTTGTACTTAATTAAGTTAATCCACCATTTAATCCTATGGTATTAAATATAGGATTGGATCTGGTTATTGAAGCATATAGTTTTTTACCAACTACTTACCATTCATTATTATTTGGTGTTAAAACTTTGTTAGTAGGGGCTAGAATTCTACTTTGCTTACTACACTCAATTAACATAGCATGTGGGTTTGGAGATGGAATTATTACCTTCCTTGTATTGATACCATTTTCCATATTTTCAAATTACTGCTTGAATCTTATTTGAAATTATTTTTGATGAAAATGTTTCCTTGGGACTTAAAAGTAGCTTTAATAGTTAGATTTTATCTTAATGTTCTTTTACACATTTTCAACTAAGGTTTTTCTAAACTCATATTTGGCCAAAATTTTAGGGCATTGTGCTTGTAAATGATCTAATTATTTATACTAATAACATCTATGAGAAAAATTTAGATAATATATCTTTTTAAAAATTGTTTTTTCATTGATTGAAATTCTCATAAATTTTGGAAATGTTTTTATTATGTCCAAAACACAAATCCTACAAGTAGGTTTTGAAAATTTTGAAAATGAATCCATCTCAATCACTTGGCTAAGTTTGGAAGCTAAAATATCAGCATAGAGTAAAAAGTGCTATTATGAGTTATAATTTTGAGAATAATTCCATCTTCATAATTTAGCTAAGTTTATCTATTTTGATTTTCAATTTTTTTTAGTTTTTTTAACAAAAGTGGTATTTCAACTAGTTTATGTTTATGCAAGTTATAGGTTCAATTTCAAGGGGTACATGAAGGAGGAAATTAGTATGATTGTAAAAAAATGCATTTAGGATCATAACATGAGTTATACAATCAATTATGGAAATAATCACACAATATCCTTAGCACATAGTTGAAGTCAAATGAAAAGTTATATCTAGAAGATAGGGAAGGACACTCTTATGGTTACAAAAGGGAATAAGTAAATTGAAAAGAAAGCGTAGTAATGTAGCAAGAAACTACAATAAAAAATTTAAAATAATAAGAATTTCTTTAGGAAGTGATAATAAAGTAGAAGATGAAAGAGAGGATGATATTGAGAAATAAAAAAGAAAAAAGAAAGAAAATGATAAATAAGAAGGTGCAAGGTTAGACATAGTGCTTTTGATACTTTTTATGAGAAGCTAAAAACTAATGATGATGAGAAAATAATTTACAAACTAGCTAGTACTTGAAAAAAAGAGGTGTAAATACTGGCTATAACAAATGAATCAAGTCAAACATTTAAAAAATTTTATTTTTAAATGATAAAATTTTACCTCCTTCCTTCCCCTCACCCAACCTCACTAACCAACATCCTCTCCCCCTTACTCCAAAATAAAGTTAATGACAATAAATTTATTGTACGAATTACTAGCTATATTTATGTCTTTGAAGTAAAAGATAGTTAGTATGAAGATGAAAATGGTAAATTAACTAGACTAGATGATATCAATATAGAGGTATACAAGTTTATATAAGATATAGTAATAACTTAGTTAAGAAGTTTATTCAATAAGATCTAGGAGGATAAACTGCTAGATGATTGAAGAAGAAGCACTATAGCACCCATATACTATTGAGCATAGTGTGAATGTGCTTATACCTCCTTCCATTCATTTTCATTTTATTTATTTAGATTTTTCTTGAGTGTTTGTTGTTTGGTTTGAGTCATGATAGATTAGAGTCATAAGAATTATTTGAACATCATGTTCCATGAGTCCTAGGTAATTAGAAGCTTTAATTTCATATTTGAAATGATAGGAAAGGCTAAGGTTGAATGCATTTCAATAAAAGATATTACCATTATCATAGCGTTGTTCCAATAAAATGGGGTTAGTTACATGAGTTCTTTTTTTTTCATTTACCTCTATGAAGAGCTAGATCTTTGTTTATAGATAATTTCTTCACATTATCTTCAATCATTATTTTCCCTAATAACTATTACAATTTTATACTTAATGGTATCATAATCAAGAAAATCAAGAATGTTGAAATGGAAGCTTCTTACTTCCAACCATAACCTTGCAATATAATGTAGAATTAGCAAATTCTTTGGGGTTGTATGATAGTGATACTATCTAATTGTCATTTCATAACAACATCTTTTCCATTCATATTAATGAAGAAGTTTTGGGCATGTTTTCTAGGATATCATTATAAATTTACCATATATTGATGTCCAAAGATTAAAAAGGAGATGACTACAAATTTTTTTAATCTTGAAGTAAAATTTTTAAAAACTCTGACTACTTAGGTAAATTCCCACCATTTGAAAGAGCCACTTCAAATGATTTCCTTAGCCTATAACTGCCTAATTGATTGTATTGACCATTGTACATCTATTTAGTGATCAATATTGAAGCTTATTTACTTTGTTAATCTATAGAAGATGAAATATAGTTAGGCAAGGTTTGTAGCAATCAAATTTCATAAGATAATTGCTAAATTACATAGTGATTAAAAATCCAATTTGATTTTGACCATCTTATTTGGGCTATTATATATATATTGACATGATTTGGAATACGTTAATGCCCATCTTAAAATTGGATATTTAGTTCTTTTATTTGTTGCTATAGTTATGAATTTGAAACATAAGAAATTTATTTCTATGATGGTAGTAATTGCAAAAATAATTATGATCATCGTAACTTCTTAAGTTATGAAAACATCGTGTAGCCTAAGGAGAAATTTTATAGCATCTACTATCGAAACATTTAATTCAAGTAGAACCAAGTAAGACAAAGAGGATGTGGAAGTGAAGCATACAACTACTAATCTTAGTTGTTCTAATAAAAAATAGCCTACAATAGATCTTTCAAAGAAGTTGAATAAAGAAGAGGAATAGCAAATAAGTTTCTAATTATTCCCCCTTTCTATTACAATAAAAAGATGAGTAGTTAGGAGTTTTTTGGAATCTCTATGGTTGATATTCTTGTTCAAGGACATATATCAATAAAATTGTAAGTGAATTGGATTAGAGTATACCTTTACATGTGTGTATATAGCTTCATGACTAGTCATCATAAGGATATATATAAACTGGTAAAATTTTTTGTAATGAACATTGATAAACAACTAATATGTTAACTGCAAAATTGCACCTATGATATCGATATCATAGATCTAATATATTTGGAGTTATTAGTACCTATCAATACCAGTTAACCATTGTACTTAATGCACCTTTTCCTTCCACAAATAGTGAGACCCTTTTAATTTATTTTTGTGATTTTAGAGTTAGTCCATGAGTGGCTATAGTGTGATCTAGAGTAATTTTATAGATTTTTTATTTGAGTAAGATGTATCTAGATGCACTTCATGATTAGAAATAAAGATCAAAATCATAATTAATCATTATAGCATCACTTAGCATAGATTTTACTTTCTATTGTTGTTTAATTTTTCAATATCATTTACATTTACATCATAATTTATATTCCTAATACATGTTAATAACTTAGTGGAATAAGTATGACTAATTTTGAGCATAATGTATAATTTTTTGATAACTTAGTAGTAACACCATTTGGTTTGCCCAATAGCAAATTGCTTAGTAATTCTAGTGGTAATTATACCTACCCAAGATATGTACGGAAAGCCATGATTGAATGCTTATTACCATTAGGCTATTTTAGCACTTATTCACATTGTTTCTTAGTTAATAATTTTAATATTCAATTTATCATGTTTTACTTTTGCATTACTACAATCGAACAACATCATGATATCATATACCTCACTATGAATTAAAGTAAAAGCTTTGATCATTGTAAACTCCAATGAGAATACAATGATCAGTAATCTTAACATTAACCTTCTAGAGAACATAGTCTCATTCATGGATTATGATTAAGTTGCATGTAATGCTTATGTAATTTCTATGAATATGTATTGGGAACACTCATTACTCATCACTCATCATTAGTATTATTGCTCAAGATTGTGTCAATATTTAATTTAGTTAATATTATATGAATTATTTGTATTAAGATTAATGATTAATATTTTAAAAAATCTAATATCTTTGGAAATACACATATAGAACTTAAATGATTAAATATGACATCTACATACAACATTAATTCCTCGCTTGCTAATAACATTAATGAAGGCGATGATAGAATTTATATTGAAGAAACTTGAAATGAGGTCATGTAAATACAAATTTCCTATGCCCATGTAAATCCTTACTAACCTAGCTTTAATTTCATTTTTCATTAAGATGAATGGTTCAAATGAAGAGACTTTCAAGGAAACCATATGTTTCCACCCAATCAGTTAGCTTCATCTATGTTTCAAGTTGTTCTACTGACATTTGGTCTTGGCCATATTCATGAAGGATATTAAGCCACAAAGAATATGACTAGACCTTATTAGTTGATAGAAGCCCAACCTAGAAGAGATGCTATCTTAGAAGCCAAACATGAGCATGATAATGGAAGGTACACATTTCAAGTAATATTACCATCAAAGAAGAAACATGCTAAAAATATCAATCTAAAAAGTCTCATCATCATTGATTAACCTATTGACCTCCTATATTAAATATTGAAGACTTCATATATCAAAGACTACATTTAGACTTGGTAGAGTCTATTGGAAGATATGAAATAGAACTTAGAGTAAGGAGGAACTCAATGCTTAAAACCTCTAAAATAGCCAAAAAGGAAGAATCAAGGGACCATAACAAAAAAACAAATTGGCACAAACCTCCTAGTCCTCTATTTTCTTCATCATCCTCATTGATAACCTTTGATGAAGATGAATATTAACTCTAGATAGAAAACTATACATATATGAAAGAAGAGATTAAGATATATATATCCTAAGAGAGATAGATATCATGATAAAAATAAAGATGAAGATGAAGAGAAAGAACACATGCATAAGAGAAGATATGATAAAGGGAATTGAAGGGGTTATCATTGCTACAACAAAGAATATAACAATTCCAAAAATTATGATGAATCCCTACTAGCCACTCAAAGAATAATCAATATAAGAAAGATCATTTGCATTTCTAGAAGGTATCAAAGAAATATTTACATGAAGCAACTTATATGAACACATCCAAATTTTGAGGGAGGTTATAATGTAGATACATAGCATAGTTTTCAAGCCTTCCATGATGCATGTGCACTACCAAATATTAAGAATGATTGATGGAAACTTCTGTTATTTTCAAGGATACTAATGAAGCAAGCATAGGCTTTGTAATCATCCTTAGAGTCACACTTCATCCAAAGGTGGAGCATGATGTTAGATCTTTTCAACAATTAATACTAGACTTATTTAAGAGTGTCCAATTTAAGAAAGAAAATTCAAAGATAGAGACAAGAGACTCATGAATCCCTTAATGAAACCATTAGTAAGTATTATTAACTTTTGCATAGATGCTTAGGACATAGGTTTCCTAGAAGAAGTAATTTAGGCATATCATTGATGGGTCACAAAACAAAACAAAAAAGACCCTTGGGATTTATGTTCAAGAAAGACTATTAAAGATGAGAGCCCATTAAATCTAGAGACTTACTAAGCAAATAACAAAAGAAGAAAAATTGATGAAAAGCGAATATTTAGAGAAATATAACAAAGATCCATCCATGCACAAGAAATATGTTCATGCATATGATACAAAGGAAGAGGAGAACCCTATGGAAGAGGTAATCTAAAGAAATAATTTGCTTATATAGAAAAATATTTTGATGTTTTAGAAAAGATGGAGAAAATGTGTGATTTCATAGATGAAAATTTACAACTACATTAAAAATAGTAGAGGAAAAGATAGAAGAAGAATTAACCAAAGAAAAGGAAAGAAGGAAGAAGAAAGAAATAGGCAGAGACATGTATAAGTACAAGGGAAAGGATGTTGCTATAGAAGAGTTTGTTGATTTTACTTTCAAGGAGATGGTGAGTGTGAATTATGTCAATATGAACACCCTAAGGGATATTGTATTATTATGATAAATTTACAAGAATTAGGAGCATATGCATTCAATCCAAAATTCGTCAAAAAGAAAATGCCCAAGAGGTTGCCCTATTTGGAAGCTCATAGCTCTTATTATTTAGCATTTTGAGATAATCTTGGGCTCATTGGAAAGCTCTTGAAAAGACCTATTTGCCTAAAAAATTTCACCTCAACTTGAATTCATTTTATTAATAAAACATGATTTCAAAAATTATCATTTAGAATTATCTAATTTTGATATAATGCTTCACCATAAATCTTGGAATAATATCATAAGTTATGGTTGATAACCATGGGTCATGGTGGAGTTGTGGTTGATCTTTTCTCATGCATTTTGTAGTTATGAGTGGTGGTAACCTCATGATTTAATTTTATGAATACAACGAGCTAACCACTAGTTATGGTGTGCTTTACAATGAGTTGTCATTAGGCTATGGTCTTACAAAAAACTTGAACTTTTGAAGATTTTAAAGATAAATTTGAATAAAACTTGATTTTTTGAAATTGATCTAAGCTACTAAATAACCTATGATGAAGAATTAGTCTAATTAATTTGAAATTTTAGGGGAAATTATTTGGTTTGACTTTTATGACCTTTGGTATTTTAGATAGGATGCTGAAATTGAATTGTAATGAATTTGATGAAAATACCTTGATGATGAGATGAATTCATAAATTATTGGTTAAAATTTTGGATGATAATTGATGATTTTTGAATGATGAATAGAAATTATGGATGAATTTTTGATGAATAAAAATTGGTAAAGTAATGATAATTGATGAAATGTTGATATGGAAAAATTTTATAGCACATGCAATCATATTTCTAAAGTCTCATTTACAACATATTTTACCCACATATTTACAACTAATTAATATGGCCATAATGGTATATGATGGAAAAAAATCTTTTTTTATAGAAACAAAGCTCAAAATTGAAGGGACATAAGAGATTTTGGCTATTATTTAATTTCATTTTTCCATAAATACTTTTATAAATTACATGGCTTTGATTTCTATTTTAGAAAATGTTATTTTATCTTCATGTGGACTTTGGCTTTTGCCTTGTCTTTAAACTTTTACTTGATTTTGCTACACTTCAATATGTAGATATGATCTCCTACACCTACAACTTTGGGAATTGAACTCATTTTTTTTCTTTATTTGTAATCCACATTGCGAGCATGAAAATTAAGTTGAGTATGAGTGTTCAAAGTACACACTAGTACCAACAAATATTCTTAGAATTTCAATAATATGCATCTTCTAGTTCTACCATTATCAATACAAGGAAAGTTTCCAACTCAACCTTAATAGAAGAGTGTTATGAAAGTAATAAACACATAAATGGATAACTATACTAGAAACTCAGAGTGTAAACATAGGAAGTGTCCTTTCTTTAGGACAAGTCCTACACCTATAAAGAAAGCTAGAAACTTTGCTAGTCCATGAATATCTCTATAAGAAACTATCCTTGTTACTCCAACCCTATTTTTCATGCCTCTAAGCTATTCAAGAAAGATTTTTCTTCCTTTGAACCAAAGTAGAAACATTAAGACTATCATGCTAACTTAGATAATGAGCAACTAGTTTAAGACAAGGGTGCTCCTTAAAAAGAGAACTGATCTACAAAGTCCATTAATATATTTATAGATAGCTAGAAATACATCATCCAAAGCACTAATAAACTTGAATTCTAGAGTAAATCTCAATTGAAAAGATATGTACAAAGCCTAGAACCTACTATTGTTAAAGAAATGTAATATTCGACTAAAGATCATATACCAATCTATCATAGTTTTGTTAGGGAAGGTAGAAGATGTATTAACCACCATCAATGGCTTGTCCTACCCATAAAATTTCCTAGTTATCAATGTAGGATAAAATAAAATAAAATTTCCAATCATTATGAGGAAAACATATCTTAGCATGATTGATCTTAAGATAGGAATTAGAGTCTTGTTCTTGAAAATCTCTAATGTGGATGAGCATGCAGCCATACAAAAAAAAGGGATTTCATGAATCATGTACATATGAGATACAACTATGTATAGAAAGTATTGACAATTCAACAAAAAAAAATTTAGTATGTATATATGGAAGAAGTGTGTGTACAAAGATTCTTGTATGCAGTAGCCACAAAGTAAGAAGATATCCAATGGTTGAATACTAAAGAAGAAAGTGTTAAGAATTTGATATGTGTTATCAAGATCAAAATTTTAAATTATGTCTACATGAAGCAACATCATGATTTATTGTGTACACCATCATGATAAAATACACCACCACCACCATGGTATTTGTATAGTTTGATATTATTAGTTAATATTTGTTAAGAGAAATACTATTAGTTATATTCAACAATTAAATTTAACTATTCTTCATGCCTACTATATTAATGAACATAATTATTCTCTCAAATCTCTATATACCTTTCATCTTCTTGTTCAATTTAATATAGAAGTTTTGTAGCTACATGTATAATTTAGTTCTTATCTTAAAGGATTTACTCAACTCTTAAGTTCTTAGTACCATAGATGTCAAAACTTCATGATGTTGTTATAACATCAATATTTTTCCTACTATTGGTGTCAACATAATTATTCTTAATTTTCCTTGGAGTTTGTGATCATTTCATCACAAAACCTAACATGGTATTAGAGCTGGTTTATGATGAATTTAGTTGCTTAATTCATGAATACATTACAAAAATAGAGTTATTGGGCATATTAAATTCATAAGAAAGTATAAAAGAAAAGTTATGAAATTTTATTTTAATATTTAAGCTCTTGCAAAAATCTAAAAAAATTTCCATAGTAATAAAGCTCAAGTATAAAGTATTCTAAGATGATTCAACTCTTAAGTTCTTGTTTCTCTTGGTTGATTCTAGTAAGTTTTAGAATAACTCTATTCTTAAACTTTTGTAGAAATATCGCAATAATGAGGGATTTTCATTTTCTAAAATTTAATGTGAAATTTTTAGTTAATCTCTTAGTAAGTTTAGTTTATGGTTGAGTCATTAGTTAAAAATTTATTTTTTTATTACAAAAAACTAGAATTGTGCATATGATGTCTCTAGTTTCTCTATATTAGTTTTCAAAACCCTCACTATTTATAATTTTCCAAGTAACTATTTGATGAAATTGTTGATGATGTAAGAGGACATAGACAACAATGGGATCTAGTAAAAGAAAGCATGATGCAAGATCCCCTTCCCCCAAGTCTTTAGAACATGACACATTAGAGATACCATCCCCACTACCATAAGTAACACCATAACCAAAAGGCCACAATGCTAGTACCCATTGTGAATCCTCATTCTTCAAAGATATAAAGAAGAAAAATAAGGATTTACTCTATAATTATAGCTCATTATGATGTCATTGTAAGCAAGTCATAGAGTTTTGATTTTCTTTTTACGAGGAAGTCTCTTGAAAATAAGTCATAGAGTATTTGAGATATCTAGCCTCAAGGATTACTGTCCAATACCATTACTTTAATTTGAGCTTGACCACCTAACTAGTAAAAGTAGCTTTTTCTATAGAGTTGGAGAGACCTCTATGTTTTGAGTGAAATTTATATGCCTAGTATCTCTAGCCATTCTTTCTTACATTTTAGAAGAGCTTAAAAAGCTAAAATAATTTATAACATGATTTTAGAAAAAGAAACTTGCTCACCATCATTTTATATTTTATAATTATAACTTTACTAATCATATATATTAATCTATTTAATCATATGGTTCCCATTTTGAAATGCATATTTCTTAAGGAATTTCAACTAGAGCTTTTACTTCATATTCATTGATGATAAGATAAAATACTTGGTTAATGTTGTATGGTGGAGAAGAGTAATAAAGCAATAATCTATTTATTCATCATTTATTTTATGATAGTGATGAAGTAGTACTTAAGTAGTAAAGTGAATTGTAATTTCAAATGTTAATATTGAGGGGTGATGTTAATTATTTGATATATGTTATCAAGCTTAATATTCTAAGTTATGTCTATATAAAGTAACATAGTGATTTATTTTGTACATTGTCACAGTGTAATACATCACTATGGTATATGTGTAGTTTGAAATTACTAGTTAACATTTGTTAAGGAAAGTACTATTGTTTATGTTTAATAATTAATATCAATAAACATGACAATTCCCTCAAATATATATATGCCTTTCATCTTCTTGTTCAATTAGATATAGAAGTTGTGGAGCAATATGTAGAATTCAATTCTTATCTTCTTAACTCTTAAGTTCTCAATACCATAGATGTCCAAGCTTGACAATGAGGTTCTAACATCAACATTTTCTATACTATTAGAGCCAAAATAATTATTTTTAGTTTTCCTTAAATCTTGTGATCATTTCATCATAAAACTTAATAGAATGTAAGTTTGGAATATGCATGAAATCTACTACGAAATACACAAGTACCTAGATGGAAAAAATACATAAAGCAAAACAAGTAAAGAGGTAACTCTCCTAAATAGGATACGAGCAAGAAGAATATATGTATTAGAGGAAATCATAGTTTCTAGACTATCTCACTTATTTAACCACATATGAAATCCCTACTAAATGGAATAAGAAAAAGAAACAATAATTTTTGCATCAAGAAAAACACTTCATGAAATAAAGAGTAACCTTTACAAGATTTGAGTTAATTATCTAATATAATGATGTATATTGAATGAAAATTAATAACCAATCCTCTAGGATGCTTATGAAGGACTGTGTGAGGTTCATTATGTAGAAAAAATAACAACCACTAAGATTTTTATGGCTGACTATTTTTGGCCTACTCTCTTTAGAGATGCACACTACTTTGCAAACTCTTATGAATGATGTCATGGTAGGATGATTGCCAAATTTGAAGGATCATAGTAATGGATATAACTATTAGAATCATTTAATTTGTAGAGAATTGATTTCATGCATCCCATTATTCCTATGTCTAATAAGAAGTTGTACATAATTATTATTGTTGATTATCTTATTATGTCAGTAGAAGTTTTTCCAATAATGGATTACACATCAAAAACAACAACTAAATATTTTCAATAGCATGTGGTTATAGATTTAGTATGCCTAGAGTACTAATCTCAAACAATGGTACTCACTTCATAGGAATTATATTTAAAAAGCTTATGCAATCCCTAGGAGTCAAACACAAATTGAAAATTCCTTATCATCCATAAATGAATGGATAGGCTAAATTAACAAACAAGAAAATTACTAGAATCCTCACAAGAAAAATTAAAAAATATAGTAAGGATTGAAGAACTAGGTTAAATGATGATACATGGACTTATAGATCTATCTAGAAACTTCCTATAAGATATTTACTCTATGAGTGAGTATACAAAAAATGCCTAATGTATCCATTTAAACTAAACTTGGCATAGTAACCATAGAATGTGACTTGGATATTAATATGAGTCTAGCATAAAAAGAATGATTAATGAACTTAAATCTACTAGAAGAAAATAGAATGATGGCCCTCATGCATAATAAGATCCATAAGAATTACACTAAAGAAAAATGACACCAAAATTTGACACATCAAGACTAAACTAAGGGGAAAAATTCTTTACTATAATTCCACTTACATTTCTCAACAGACAAAGTTTTAAATACTTTGGGAGGGACATTGCCTTATCCAAACCACCTACAAATCTACTACTTTACATATTTACCATTCAACGAACCCACAAAAACTAATCTTGGTCAACGTAAAATAAAATACCAATTTATAGAATCTCAAGAGCCTATGATCTAGTTATTATCATCCATCATAATAAATGTTTGATGCACTCTTCTTTTCAAACCTTAGTCATGAGGAAGATCATCATTTCAGTTAAGCCTTATGAACACAATGTTTGTCATTTTTTATTTGTAATTTCTTAACATTATTTATGATTTTTTGTTCATCTTCTATTTAGGTAATCTTTTCTATTTATTTAATATTTGAAATTATTAATTAGTTTTCTATTCTTTAATATCTTTTACTTTGTGTATACTTTTCTATTCTTTAAGTCATTTACCTTGTGTTTTGTGCATACTTTTCTTTTTTATTAATAAAGTCACCAACCTTGTGTAGGAAATAACTTCTTTAAGGGAATTTTTCTCCATGTTCTCAAATTCTTGAAGTAATTGTAGATAATAGTGAAATCACAACATTCATTCCTCCATTTCCAAATACTAAGATGTCCTTACCATGTGAATAATGTAATCCTTATTACATGAAAACTAAAATGGTTATTAGAATCCAAAATAATTATAATATAGACACACCCCAAGATATATAGACTAATTAGGACTTATAACTTAGCATTGCCCACTAGAATAAATCCCATAACTTGATCTTTCAAATCAAGACTCTTTATCTCTAGACTAATGCCTCATTGTTACATGCAAATTAAAATGAATTCATGAAAACTAAAATGATACTAGAGGAAAGCAAGGTAAAAGTTAAGCAATGAACAAATCTTCTTGCTATTACTTCCTCATCATCCCTATTATTCCTTTCTTAATTATTTAAGGCTAATGATCATTGTTACATGCAAACTAAAATGAGCCCATGACCATTAGCCTTAAAGAAGGAAGGAAGAAACAAGATGGATGGATAAGAAAGTAACATCAAGGAGATTTTTTTATTTCTTGACTTTCACCTTGTATTTCTTTGTTCTAATGGTGATGCACTAATACGCATGGTTTTTTAACTTTAGAAAATAATATTATCTTGTTATGATACTATAAAGATATGTTATAGATGCCTTAAGGTATTCGTCAACCAAAGATAAAAAATAATAATAAATTAATTCAAACATACAAAACCATTATTGGAGTACCACTAGAAAGACATGTTTTCCATTTCTAAAGGTAGACTACTTCTAGGAATCCCATGCTCACTTGAAATAGCTTCATAATGTGTCTAGAAAAACTCATGCTTAAAGGTGCATCATTGATGGAGTTACCATTGGTTTTGAGATTGGAAAGGCATGCAACTCATCCCTAAAGATGTTATGCTAACTAATGTCCAAGGCTCCTAACCTTAATATCATTGATTAATTAATTACTTTTAATAAATCTAGTATGCATATATCCAAATCTTTTCTTATTGAATGGTGTTATTTTGACAAGATGGCTAGTTGCACTTAAGGTGGTGGGCTTAGGATGATGTAATGCAATGTCATTAGTAAGAGGATTAGACTTGGTTTGAAATCCAAATAGAAAGGTATATTAATCATTTTCATCATACTTAATACAAAGAACCCATTAGAACAATGGTAATGTATCTCATGTTCTATTTCTCCAAATTCTTCCAACTCCATTTCACCTCACTAATATGTATAATTATAAATTTGATAATATTGCATAGTAGAGTGCTTGTGCGTATTAGAATGGATATAAAATTCACATTTAATTCCTTAAGTATTATGAATGCTTATGTGAATGGTTATACAAAGGCATTAAGGGAAAAATCTTACTTTGGGGAGGACTCACTTATATAACTCTTGAGGATCATATCCATAAACTAATACTACACCATCAAAACATAACAAGTTGTTATTTTACTTCATGAAGTATACTACAAATCACTTCTCTTCAAATTTGAGTTTAATTTCAATAAGAACCACATTGTATCTCATATTCTTCTTTAATCTCTATTTTTAAGAAAAATTAAGTTTTAATTGATCATTTTTTATCATTTTAAATTATCCTAGCTAAGAATTAGACTCATTCTCTTAATTGACACCCCTCATAAAGTCTTGGGACTCACAAAATACAAAGAAATGGTAAAATTTAAGAAAAATTAAGGAAATGTTTAATTTTTTAGATTAGTAATATTGTAGCTATAATATCACATGGACTATGGTATCATAGTTGCAATGTCATATCTAGGATATCATCTTTATAAAAAAAAAACTATATATCCTATTACACCCTTAATAATTTTCCCATATTTTTCTCATAATATATAGGGCGTTCATACCATTTTTTCATTCCAAATACTTTTATATACCTTACTTGCTAAACTATAAACTTGATTTTTATCATTTAGAATCCTTTGAGCTTCCAAAGTTGATCTCTTAGTTATGGGGAAGACGTAGTGTACAATGCAAATTTTATACACTTTGTTTTTGACATACTAGGGTAATGACTTTGACAATTTTACATTCCCTTACATTTTCAAAAATTTTACTATTACTTCAAGATGATAGGATTATTTTGATTTTGATATTATGCAAAAATGATGATGTGTTTGGTTGTTGATTTAGGGCTTAGAAATTAATTAATGGTTATTGTGATGATTTTAATTTAGAGTTGATTATTGGATATTTTCTAAATTTCTCAACTTCTTGATTAAGAACTTTGATAAAGTATTTTTTGATTACTATTTTGTTGTACTTATTAATATTTTACTTTTATAAATTTGGATTTCAACATTAATAATTTTTCTTGTGTAATTACATTTCAAAATGGGAATTTTTTATTAATTACAAATTAAGGATTTTGGCATTTCTAATAAATCTTTTACTTTTGCAATCACAATTATACTCAATTGTTAATTTATTTTTGATTTTCATTTAAACCTATAGGATCAAATACGAATTTAGAAATAGTGAAATTTTTTGGGAAATTTTAGTTAATCTTGGTAATTACAAATGACTCCAAAACAAACTAGTGAAACTAGAGGACCATACAATCATAAGAAAAGCAAATAAGAGAAGAGAATGACAAATGATGTGGCAAAGGTGAAGATTAGTCATAGGAATCTCAATAGAGTAAGAAATCTAGTCTTCAACTATTAGTAGCCCATGTCACAAATACAACAATATTAATAGGCTAAAGCATTAGTGCCACCTGATTTAAAAATAGGTAGATAATTCACTTTATTAAAAGATTATGTTAAAATAATTGGTAGTAAAATCATGATGCAGTGAATGTTAATAAATTAGCTAGGAAAAATAGAAACTTGTCAATGAAAGAAGTTAACAAAATTCACTAAAAGTCTACTATTAAAAACAAAATTCACTAAAAGTCTACTATTAAAATTAACACATGAAAAATAAATGCTACAAAGCATGAAAAGTTGAAAGAATATTTTAGAGGATAAGTAGCCTACAAAAGAAAGTGAATAAAAAATAAATTAATGTAACAAAGGTTAAGACCAATGTTACACTACAATAGATGTCCAAATGGTAACTAGTGTTCGAGAGCATCATTGTAATAAATTAGGCAAAGATAGAAATGAAAGACTTATAAATTGAAGACATAATATATTATCTTGAGTTGGCCAATCTCAGGTATGAAAATTTGGCAATGTTAATAGTAGGTAAAATGAGGAGTGATCTAGAAAGGCAACTAGCAACCATGTATTTGTTGTATGAAATGAGCATAAGTCTTGTAACGAGGTGCAACAAAAACTACATAATGTTGATGTAGAGCTAGGAGTAGTAAAACCAAAATATACTAATTAAAGGGATGTAGCTAATAATTTGAAAAAATGCATAACAGATTATCAAGGCTTGAAATCATAAATATAAGTATTTGAAATTAATAGAAATAAATTTGGAGCTTGTACATTAAGGGTACTATGTTATTTTTGTGGTTGTTGGAAGGTACCAACAATAGTAACCTTGTTGATTTCACATGATTAGTGAATAATCCAAAGACAAAGGGAGATAAAGTTGAGAGCCTTACTAAGTTATTCTCACATGAAGAAGCTAGCAACATTGGAAAGGTTGCCACAATAATAAGTGATGTAGGAAAAGCTACCACCTCTAGAAATAACATAAAGACTTGTATCAACTATTTTGAAGATCTTGCAATTTTTGTCATTTTTTTGTATGTCCATAGGTTATTATCTTTATTATAATCCAGTCATATTAGCATTCATTCCCATTGTTTCTTAGTTAATAGATTTAATATTCAATATACCATATTTTACTTTCACATTATTACAACTAAATGACATCATGATATGATATACCTTACTATGAATTAAACCATATGCTTTGATTGTGATTAACTCTAATAGAAAGAAAATGATCAATGATATTAGCATTAAGTTTTTAGAGAACATATTTTTCCATCAATAGATTTTAATCAAGTCACATGCAACACTTGTGTGATTTGTATAATTAGGCATTTAAAACACTCATCGATCATTAAACACTCATTAATTTTTCTACTAAATGATAAAATGGAAATATGAAATTAATGCTTGAAGAGTAGTGTTATAGTTCAAGCTTGCATAATAAAGTACAACCATTATTTTTATAATATATCTTAGGCAAAATACATGCTTCATATAAATAAATCATTATAACTCATCCAACAAGATATAAGTAATAAGAAATATGCTATGACATATTTGTGAAATATATAAAGAGGAAGAATAATGTAAGAAAAAATCTATCCAATCATGGAATTTGATGAGTCCATAAGGACATGATCTAAATAAATCATGAAACAACATGTAAACTAAAAGTTGTATTATTGTAAATAAAAAAGGTTGAAGATATGACTAGGAATTAACATACAAAATAGTAGCAATTTTTTGAAGAGATGTGTGAAGGATCCAATTTCCTAAAGAGGAATAGAAGATACCAGCCAAATTTATTGAAGTTTAGAAGTAGCTACAATGAAGATATAGTAGTTTGTAACATACAAAGTTGGCAAAAGAAGATAAAATGATATACAAATGAATGAAGTCTCTATATAATCCCAATCATAATAAGCCTTATAAGAATACTTATGCATAAAATACATACTAAGATGATGATATACTTAATGATGTTTGCTATGACTTTTATATCACAAGGATCCTTAGGTAAATTAGAGTCTGCAAGAGGCTTAAAATCAAACTCTAATAGTCTAGTCATATCTATTGAAGCAGTTCAATCTTCATCACATATTTATAGTGTAAAAATCATCATGTATCCGAGTCATGTTATAATCATACTAGAGTTTATGCTCTTCTTGCACTAATCATAAAAATTTCAAGTTTTGTGTCTTGAACCTCATCACAACATGTTATCAGTTGAGACCTAATGGTGTTCAACTTATGACTTGCAAATCATCAAATACTAAGACCCATAGTGTCAATGTAGCCCTTTGTTTTTTTTTTTCTACTTTTAGATGTAGATTTGAATTAATAGTCTAGTAGCAATTAATCAATGATTGAGATTTTATGCCTATCATGACCTTTCAAAACTCATAATTTAAACATGATGAACTTGCAACCAAAGCTTCTAACATCCTCTAGCTTTGGAATATGAAGAAACAAGTTCATGAGATCCACAAATGACCACTACATACTTGACATCTACAAGAAAAAGGAAGGCATTCAAAATTATGGAAACTATAGAAGCATCAATTTTATGATTCATACTATAAATTTATAATAAAGAGCTATAGAACATGTTTAAGGTATGAATCAACTAAGTTTGAGAATTATTTTACTATTATGTCTAATAGATCAACTATAGAAGCTATTTTCTTGCTAAGATAGTTGATGGAAAATTTTAAATATTAGAAGAGGAATCTACATATGATTTTTATGAATTTGAAGAAACACTATAATAGATAAAACCAAGATATTCTTATTAGATATATAAAAGTTTTCAAGATATGTACACTAAATCCACCTCTTAAATTTTCATTTTTTATAGAGAGATCTTAGACTTTCCAAAAGGATAGGCTTATGTTACAAGATATTTTCTAAATATTTATTTATTTGCTATTATAATGGATGAGTTCTCTAAATAAATTTAAGATGATATTTTTGCAAATAGTATGAATTTTTTGTCATCATTGTCATTCCAACATAAAGTTAAGGTCACTTTATCAAGTTAAAGTCATGTGCCACATAATCTATTAGTTAGGTAACTAGTTTTTTATGTAACTAGGGTACAAAGCTATGTAAATTTATTTTATTTCAAAAATCCCATTAACAATAAGTTAAATATTTATATAAAACATATTTTATTAAATTATTTTCATATATTGGTGAACAAGAAGGAGGAAAGCCCTAAAACCTAAAGTAATTTTATTATTTCTATTAAAATTGAAATTATATTATTAAAACTTTGTGAGTGGAGGAGGGCTATTGAAATCCTAAAATAATTATAATATATGTACACCTCAAGATATAATGTCTAATTACAACTTTATAGCTCAACATTATCCACCAAAATAAATTTAATCGAAGTCAATTAATCTCAATTTTTATTATTGATCATGGAACATGTTCATGTACATTTGACTCAAATAAAGACATTATACAATTAACTTGAAACCATGTTACAAGTACACACTAATTGTTACAAAAATTAAGAAACCAAACTAAATGAGTTTTACTACCTATTGATTAAGATGCCATAAATACAATAAGTGAATCATATTTATAGGCCTTTATTACTATTGCCACATTGCATCTATGATATAGAAACATAGTTTATAATTTGCAACATTGTAGCTAGTTGACACCACAAAACAATTGTTCATCAATCTATTAAAATTTTTTCTTAATAATCATTACTAATTTCAAAGAAACATTGAAGTACTTATGTTTATTCTTAGCATCATTTCTCTTTCTAACACAAAGTACCATTGTAGCATCAATTCTTTTACAAAGTACCAATTCTATTTTAAATTCATTTCTAACAATTAACAGGATCATTATTAGCCTTTTAACATCAATCAAAATTAAAGGAAATTGAGATTTCAATTACTTTTTATCACTTTTCTAGAATTTGAAAAGCTAACTTTGTTAATTTGAAAGAATTAAACCAAATTCTTTCAAATTCAATATGTTTGAATCTTTTAGGACATAGAGTAATGTTAGAGTATATTCCTAAGTTAAGGTACAATAATTAATTTCTTAGATTAATCTATTAGCAATTACAAATGGTTTTGATGGTTCAATGAAGAGTCACAACTCCTTATGAAGGATAAAAGACCACAAGTTCTTAGTTCGTAATACAAGGATAAGAAGGGGGAAGAGAGATAAGAAAATCAAGTGGAATAAGGTGAAGAAATATGAAAAAAGAAAGGAATAATAATGTTCATAATACAAATAGATTATGAACCATAACAATTTGTAAAATTATCAAGGACCAAATAGGACCATGTAGTAGTAATGGAAAATGTTATGAATAAGAAGAGTTGTAATAAGAAACTGAGCTCCAAAAATAAAAGATGAAAGAAGGAACCTTAATGGAAGAATTTAAGAAGAATCCAATTTTCTAAATAGGATAAGATGATCCAAAAGTGAGCCACTCATAATTTGGTCTAGTTTCCTGAAGAGGAAGAGAATACTATTGAAGAAGTTGTGATGGATAAAAAAGATGACTACAAAGAAGGAACAGGCTACAATTAAGGTAGTAGTCCATAATTCGTCAAGTTGTGGATCATTGAGGAACCTAGGAAGGCTCAACCCACACAAGACTGACTAACTAAGAAAACTCCCATGAGACCTATCATGAGTAATAGGCAAGGGTAGGCATTGTAGGGATGTAGCCAAGAAGAAGAAAAGACTTACAAAGAAGTATTTCATAAAGTCTAGTAAAGTTAAGTTAGTAATGACTTAAAGAAGTTTGTGAAGTTAAGTTTAGGAAAAACTTAATGAAGTATAGTGAACCAAGTTCAAATATAGGAGTTTATAATACAATATAAGTTACAAATAACAATAGTAAGTATATTATATCTTACAATAAGAAGCGAATACATAGTAAAATAAGATGCATCACTAGGAATAATAACACCACTAAGCATAAGAATTTCTTAGCAACGTAGAACCTAGATATGCACAAGCCCAAAGATGATGTTACAAATTATCAAAATAAGAAATGAATATTAAGTTATGAAATCAGTATAGCATAAATTTGTTTATCATAAGAGCATTTGTAAGTAGCCAAGTCAATAAGACTTATGATACTTAGAACTACCAAGAATTATGAAAGAGCAGCCGTCATTATAAAAAGAGCTATGATCTTACATTCCTATGATATTGATATTACTATTAGTTGCAATTAGTGAATATCCTTGTAAAATATCCTAAGACATCAACATTTTGTTCTATTATTAATGCAATGTAAAGTATAATAAGAAATATCAAGAAAATTAAGAAAGTAAACTTTCATCAAAATATGTGTAGCTAATATCAAGAAATCATCAAAAATTTCTTTTCCCATGAGTCATGGTCCCATTGAAATAATCATAGAAGATAACCACCAACACATCATGCCTCATGATTTTGTTGCAACACAACTTATGATCATCCATCATGACTCATTGCCAAGATCATGGCTTCCTCAATTTTAATTGTTTCTCTATCATAGTCTATGGCTAAGTTATGATCCCTATCATGATTTGTGATCTAGTTGTAATAATGAAACTTTACAATTTAATCAAATATGACATATAAATTTATCCCAATTCTAATGCATCATTTTTCAGAAAAGGTCGAGTGTATTAATTCCAGAAAAAAATGCAGCTATACATTTGTACAGCTTAGGCCAGAGCTGTTGGCCCCATGCCGCCCCAAGGTAGCACCCCAAAAACAAATCCCCAGGCCTGCCCTTCCGCTACAATCCCACGGTGATCGGCCTACTCTGAAAGGGCCGTTATCCGGCGGACAACCGCCCATCAAGAATTACAAATGATACTAAGGCTGCCTTGGTCTAGCCTCTAGGCGACGTTGATTTTCCTGAACAATCTATCTAATGCCCGTCATGTGGTTCTGAAGGACACCTGCAATCCAGACCAGCGGCTGGATGGGCGACTGGTTAGGGGATGTGGATTGTTGTCCTCTTGTGTTGCCAAAGGTATGATCTTTTATTGTTGGCATTTCCATATGAACCTCCTCATCAGACTCCCGCCTCTTTCGCTTGTTTTGTTGCCCCATGTTCGAAAACCAGCACCTGGAATCCGTGAGCCGTTGGAGGCCAGTCACAGGAGACTTGAGGTGGGCGTAAGGATTCATAGCAACGCTGATTTCCTGCCAGAGCTTACAGGTTTGGCTAGCAAGCATGGCCGTGGGAGGGAGGGCCCTCTTTTTAAAGATACAGTCGTTCCTGTCCTTCCACAGAATCCAGAGTGCAGCTAGCGTTGGTGAGTTGCCAGAGAAATCTAGGGGTGAGAGGCTAGTCGTACGCCAGAAATGCCTGGTCACGTTGCACTCCTATACGAAGTGCCTTAATGTTTCTGTGTGTTGGTTACACAGGGGGCAGTTGGGAGTGATTAGCAAGCCACGCGTCTACAGCAAGGCTTGGATGGGGAGGGCCTGATGAAGGATGAGCCAGCCAAAGCTTTTGATTTTCTCGGGGATAATACCCTTCCAGAGCCGCATCCAGCGAGGGTTTGTCAGGAAATTTTTCTGAAGGAGTTGCCTAGGATGCAGTGAGATCTCATCAGCGGTGTCCAGAGACCTGATATGCACGCACAGCTATCTCCAAACGTGAGAATCAGTGTTGGACGCGATCCAGGGGCGATATTTCTGCCGTAGGATTTGCTCCCAGAGGGAGGGGTCCTCGTATGATGCGAAAATTCACCGAAGAATTCAGAGAGCTGTGCGTTTCTGAATTCGCATAATGAGGGCCTGCCAAGTCTGTAATCTGTGCCAGTTGTGAATGGGGATTCCCAGATATTTATCGTCTGCCTCTCCTGGCAGGATCCCTAGGATTTGGATGATTTTGCTGCGAACCGCCAGGGAGGTGTGCGTGAAAATTAGCGTTGATTTCCTGGTGTTGGGTGCCAGCCCCACTTCCTGCTGAAAATGATGTAGTGACCTTATCAACGCCCAGGCCTGTGGCACCGTGGCCCTGGTGAAGATCATGGTGTCATCAGCATAATGGGCGATGAGGCAGGGGATGCCATGCATATTGAGCCCCTACACCCCTTCTTCGGCACAATATGTTTGCAGGAGGTCCATTATCAGTAGAAACAGCAACGGAGAGAGGGGGTCACCTTGACGGAGCCCCCGTCCGGTCCTGTGAAAACCCCACAGGTGGCCATCAATGTCTATCGAGAACCGCCCTCCGCGTTGGATCTGCAAGCATAGCTCCACGAAGGCCTTGTTGAAGCCTTTCACTTGCATTACCATTCTCAGAGCTGTCCAACTCACGGAGTCATAGGCCTTGGTTATGTCTAGTTTGATGCATAGGCCTGGGAGTTTTGCAAGCCGAAGGGAGTGCTGAATTTCCTGCAACAGCAAGACTTGGTCTTGGAGATGGCAGCCCTTTATAAAAGCAACCTGATTTTTACCCACTAGGCGAGCCATGAGGGGGCGCAGCTGGGCCACAAGCATGCGAGAGAACAAACACATCAGCGAATTACAGACTCCGATGGGACGAAAATCCCCTGGGGATGTGGGCGAATCCATTTTTGATAGCAGGATCACGCGGGAGCAGTTGATTTCTTTACGAACCTGTCGCCACGCTAGCATGCAGTTAAACGCTTCGAGTAGGTTCGCCCCCAACACGACCTCGAATTCACTGAAAAATTCAATGGGCCACCCGTCTAACCCTAGTGCCTTATCTGCCTGCATATTCTGCAAAGCATTTCGGAGTTCCTGGCGTGTGAATGGTTGCAGAAGATGAGCATTATCTACCTGATTTAAAATTTTCTGCATGGGCACTGAGATCGGGACTGTGGGCTACCACTTCCAAACCTGCTACCAATACTGCAGCAGATTGTCCGCGCCGGAGTTGGGGTGCGTTGGGTCACCCTGCAGGAAAGTGCAGCAGCGGGCGTTGTTGTGTTCTGCGGTGTGCCTTCGCTGCTGCAAAAAAAAACTTCGTATGTCGATCCCCTGCCCTCAGCCACTGCACCCTTGCCCGTTGGTGCCAGTATTCTTCTTCTTCTTGGTGCAGTAGTTGGAGTTCAGCCTGGAGGGAGAGCTCCTCATGGGTATGGTCGGCCCCTAGCTCCTGTTGCTACTGAATTTCCTACAAATTGGCCTGGATCTGGGTTCGGTACCCTTTGAAACCGTACTTTTCTGCCAATCCGAGATTTTTGATTTGATGTTTGAGGGTCTTTAACCCCTGTTTTAGAAACTCGCGTGGGTCCTCCAGTGTCGGGTAGTCTTGCCATATGTTCCGAACCAGTTTACCCAGCCACGGCTTGCGTAGCCAGGTGCGCTTAAACTGGAATGGGCGGGGGCCCTGAGGAACATCACCCATCATCTGGCAGATGATGGGCCGATGGTCGGAGGCCATCCGAGCCACACCGAATGGCTGGATATTCCACGCGGTCATTAGCGCATTGCTAGCCTAGACCCGGTCAATCCTGGATTGAACCCTCGCTGTGCCTTGTCTACGATTACTCCAAGTATACTTGCAACCTGTGATTTCCATGTCGGAGAGATGCTGACGCTGTAACAGGGCAAGAAATTCGGGTGCCCCCAGGGGTTCCTCCGTGTGGTCACCAGTCTTCTCCCAGCTGTAGAGCCGTTGGTTGAAGTCTCTAATCAGTAACCAACTGGCGTTGTGAGGTATTAGCTTGGCCACCCGCAAAATCTCCTGAAGACGACCTTGCCAATCTTGAGGGCCGTACACATTGGTGATCCACACGCTTGTCCCTGGCAGGTGCACCGTAATGCACCAATCGGAGGTGTCAAGAATATATGATTCCATCTTTGTGAGTATGGCCAGGCCTCCTGCGTGCCCCCTGCTGGCCACCAGGTGGCTGTGCCACCCTGGCCATTGTAAAAAATGGGCCTCCGTCTGTTGTAGCTTTGTTTCTTGTAAACACACAATATCACATCTCTCATCGCGTACCATACTTTGCAGGGTATGGCGCTTATATGGGGTACCCTGGCCCCTGCAATTCCATGAGAGGACCTTCATGGAGATTGGAATTGATGGTAAACTTCCTGGAGTGTGGGCTGCACTTCCAAATCAACGAAGAGCTGTTTGGCCTTGTGCCGACGGGTGCTATTGTCTGGGCGACCCACCTTGGTTGCTGGCAGGGATACTGCCATCCCCCGAGGGCGAGGCAGGCTTGGCCCTTTGGGGGATGGGCTGGGCTGAGCCGAGCCTCTACGGGTGTTTAGCCAGTTTGTGACCGGTGGTGGTGACCAATCCTCCTATGTAGGGTCCTCCTCCCTAGACATGGGTGTGTGCGACGAGCCCTGGAAGCCCTGCTTCGCGGTGATCCTTGCCTGGGTGCTCGCTTGGCTAGGGTCCCCCATGGCCAGGGTCCCTGCACCCCGCAGCGCGTGGGATTAGGACTTGGGCATTGTCGTTGGCTGGGCTGTCTGTCCCTTCTTCGATGATTCTAATGCATCATTGCTACAAACTCTAATAGATATTCCTTTGTGCATGTTCTCTACATATGATATTGTATTGGTAAATAAATATAAAGAAGATCTAACTTGTAAAATGAAGACTTGGAAAAATACCTAAGAATCAAAAGGATTAAGGACTATTATAAGTAAAATGTAATGCATGGAATGGATTTTTAAGTGGAATAGCAAGTAATGAAATATGAAGATTAAAATTTAAAATCAAAAAGATTTTTAATATAAGTGATTCAAGTACTTGGAATCACATATTTATATGCATTGTGAGATTAGCAATGATGTGAAAAACATAATTAGGGATAGATAAAACATTGAGAAGTTTGTAGTGTGCTTTATGATAGAAGATGTTGAAGTAAAAGTTCTACATAACTATGATTAGACCTATGATTTTCTATGGTATGGAACATTAGCCATAAAAAAGAATTAGGCTCAATGCATGCATGTAGTAGAGATGCAAATGCTTAAGTGGATGTTAGGTGTCATTATAAAATATCACATCAAAACATCTCTTATTTTGGACTTTTGGGGTAGCATCCATAAATGAGAAGATTAAGTAAAGTTGTAGTAGATGGTTTGGTCATGTATGGTGGTGACCAGAGAATGCTCTTGTTAGAAGAGATTACTTTATTAATGTTGATGGGAAAAAAGTAAACGTAAACATAGTTGGATAGAATAAATAATGATATATAAGATTTGAATGTTAATATTTATGTAGCTCTTAGTATATGTAAATGAAAGAAAGACATTCATATAGCTAACCCATGTAATTGGGATAAGATTAATTAGGATGATGATAGTTATGCTTATTCCATGCTAGCTCATGTTGATGGAATGAAGGCATCAAATTAAAGATGACATGGAAATGGTATGACAAAATAAATGAGAAGATTAAGATTAAAAATAATTTTTTAAATAATAAAATTAAGTTTTCCATTATCTTTGTAACCTTATTTTGATTATTTTTCATATGTAACAACAAATAGCTATTTTTGTTTGTATCCTTGTAAATAAATTACACTTTCTATATATTATGAAAGGCTTCTATAGTAGATCTTATAATTTTTTATTTACTAGTTTATTGATATATATATATATATAATATCTATAATTTGGTTGAGAAAATGTGTTTCCTTTTTTGAAAATCACCTAAAGGATAATGAATGAAATATAATTTAGGGTTATAAATTAAATAACTTAGTTGCATCTATGTATTTTAAAAAGTCAGTATATTAATGCATACCTCTAGACATATACTAAAAATAAAACTTTATAACTAAGCATTGCCTACTAGAATTGAATCCATAATTAGGAGTTACGGTTCCAAATGAAGAGTTTTATTAGTAAGTTAACGTCTTAATGTTTAGTGCATAATTTGTTAAATAAAGGAGACAATTACATTAACGCATAAAGGGTAAATGATGCTACATTTTGACATTAAATTTAACACTAGGTACATGAAATGTATAAAACTATTTACAAGTCTACAAATCACCTAACGATTGATAATGGCTAATAGAAAATAGCATTAAAACCATATGAAAATAGATAGTTCTAACTTAGCTTGAGGTACCATTACCTATATTCAATATTATTTGTAGTTTAAAATCAATAAAAGAATATATTGGATCATTTATGATGTAAGCCTTGAACTCCAATTAGTAAATCTCAGTAAGTTAAATCATCATCATCATCATCCTAGCCTTGTTCCAACAAAATGGAGTTAGCTACATAAGTTTCTTTTTTGTCATTCACCTCTACTAAGAGCTAGATTGTAGTTTCTTTGTAATTTCTCTAGATGAGCTTAAATAATTTCTTGCATATCATTTTTATCTTCCTTGGATGTCTTTCCTAGAATAATAATGTAGCATCATTTTTTTATAAGCTCATTCTAATGTTTTTTGCACATGCCTAAACCATTATTCTTATAACTTATCTCAAAGAGAAGCCACTTTAAATCTTTCTAGAATATATGTATTATGCTAATTAAAAATCATTTTATTGCACTTTTCTAAATTGACAATGTTCCATATCTTCTCTTTTGAATTATATTAGCATTGTTTTATCTATATACAATAGAAAACATGTTTAACAAAACATTGTATCACATAACTTTTTTTAAAAAGAATATAATGTACTTCTTATTAGAGCACACAGAAGAATGGTATCCTATGGATGCATTGGCATTCACTAATAATTTCTCTTATCTTTGATGTAATTTCTATTATTTTTTCCATTCTTTTAGTAATATATTTGAATTTATGGATATAGATTCAACATTTATGAATATAGTAATATTTTTTTACTTTGTAAAAATATATAACATAAATGACACAATGTTTTGTATCTTCAAATCGATTTATACATTAATCATTTAATTTTGCATTACTTGATTTTGTATTAGTAAAAATTAATATTATGTAATCATTATCTCTTTGCAGTACCTAGATATAACAAAGCTTTTAATAAGATCTTAATTATTTTATTATTCAGATGATTGAAATTACCAAAGAAGAATTAGTACATAACTTAAGACGTCAAAGTACAAGTTTCTCTAGAGGGAGTTCAAGGTATAGAGGTGTAACATTACATAAGTGTGGAAAATGGGAAGCTAGAATGGGACAACTTCTTGGAAAAAAGTATTACAGCTAACTAAGAATGATTAAATATTTCTTTCATAAGTTCATTTAATTTTTTAATTTATTAACAACATATATTTTATTTCTAGGTACATATATTTGGGATTATTTGATACGGAAGAGGAGGCTGCAAGGTAAGATGTTATATCTTTATTTCATTTTCTAAAAAATTTAAGGAATGATTTTAAATTTCTTACATTATTTTTATAGAGCATATGATAAGGCTGCAATTCAACATAATGGAAAAGATGCAATAACAAACTTTGATTCAAATTTGTATCTACATGAAATACATAACACCAACAAAAATTCTTTTAGAAAAGGTATGCTAAAAGTTTTACTATGTATACAATTTACTATCATAAGAATATTTACATATGATGTAATATTTTATAATACTTTATATATAGTATCTTATAATGTCTTATTTAAGAATAGGTCCAAGGGAACAACATTTAGAACTTTCATTAAGCATCGGTATTTCAACTAAGAAAATCAAGACTTACAATTTTCTAAGGTTAGTATTAAATCATTATGCTTGAATATTTATTATCTTGAAAATATTGATTGCTTTACTAACTATGGTTAAATATTTTACATTTTCAATTATGCAGGCCATTAGATGCAACAAATCATTTGTATGAAGATACAAAAGTAACATTAAGTAAGCAATAGAATGAAAAGTATATAAAGGTATAAACTTAATGAATGCTTTACTTATAAAAATGATCGCTAGCATTTTGTTTATCTCTATTTTGGATTTTCTTGTAATTTACTAATATTTAAAGTGAAATTTAAATGAACCATGTAAACTATANGCACTGACCCTCTATAATAAAAAAACGTACAGCAGAAATCATTAATTAGTTAACAAACATAAGTATTTTAATATGGTTTAGTTAATTTTTATACAAAAGTAGAGATTACATGTTGTTTCAAATCTAACATTAAGTATAAGATACATCCATGTGTTATTAGATGATAAAAACTAGATTTGTTTAATGGATCTTTGGAAAACCATTGAGGATATATTACAAAGCGTTCACATTCATTTGTTGGATCTTAAAACCTTCATTCATGAAGTAATAAAAGAAATTTCTACCTATAATAGTGTTATTTGACTTAGGATATATAGTTTATATAAAAGTAAAATAAAAATGTGTTTTTTATCTTTTATTAAACATTGGTAAATAGATTTTTCCTTGACTAGTTCCCAAACAAACTTTGTGAATGCAATTAAGCTATAATGACTTGGCTTATAAGTTGATTCTATTGAAAGATATTTTGGGCTTTCTTTAAAGATATTGTAAAATGAAAAATTAAAATTTGTTTTGTATTTGTATTTTCATTTTATGTTTTTATCAAGGCCTTCTTCTTTCTTTGATATATTTTGATACAAATTTTAGTTCTTGATATTGCATGTTCCATCTTTGTAATCATAGTTTGCCTTCATAAAATTATCTTCTACAATACTTTCATAAAAACCTATCTAGAAAGATGAATTTTATGTTAAAGAAGGGTCCTTTTTAGAATAAGAAAGCACAAAAATATTTAGTTAAAGAGGTAATAAGTTTTCTTCCAATAATAAAAAATTGTGATAGTGATTGTAGTGTTTCATATAAAAAATATTTGAACATATATTTTAATTTTTTAACACTTTAATGCTCGCATATTGTTAAAATACTATCACAATGAAATATAACATTACATTAGAAAATTTATTTAAAAATACAAAGACTAAAGATAATAATGTATAACATTTGTTAGAATGTGAAAAAAGAGCTTGTGTATTTTCACTTTTATTCGTAAAAGAGAATGTGATGATTAAATATCTATAAAACTAAATAGTATCTCCTTTTTCTTGTTTTCCTATTACTCTTTTTGTACACCATGATGGGAATTGAATATGCCTTTCAAAGTAGAGGTGAATATTCATTTCTAGGTAGGTGCAAAAGTGACATGCCTTGAAAGCACTATTTGTATTTTTGAATAAGAACAATATTATTACTAACTAATAGAAATTTTACCAAATGTTACCTAGTATACATTTAATATTTTTGTCTCCTAGGCATCTCTGTTTCCATTTTATTGGTAAGAATTGTAATTTAATTAGAAGAAAATGCATATCCTTGCTTTGATTTTATGTGTAATTAAAATTTTCATTTCAAGGGTATTCTTGTCTTGTAGCATAAGATCCACATTTTACAAGACTTAAAATAAGAAAAACTTATGAATAATGTTCAATTCTAGTAAAAAATTTTATAATTTATTTTAAATAAGAAAATAATAAACTTTAAAAATTAGATAAAACATATAAAATTTTTTAAAAATATATTTTGTTTATTCAAAAAAATATCAAAGAATTATTAGAAATCATACCATTCTCTTATTCAAGAATGTTTGAAGATTATTCTCTTTAATCTAATTATTAAGCTTTTTCACCAAAAATTCATCATAAAATAATTAAATTTTTGCTTATGATAATGAACTAGAAATTTTACAATTGATTAGTAGTTATTTTTTAACATAATAGGTTACATGATAGCCATTATTTGACAAGGGTTGGTTGGCCTTTAGGCATAGCTATATAGGGTGCACATCATTTTTCTAGTATAATAATAGTACTTAGGGTCTAGTAGAAAGTGTTCCATAGAATGGAACTCTTAAGTAGGTAACAACAGATAATTAGAAGATATTATAGTGCATTATTAAATCTATGAATCATTGCTATGATTGAAGAGACCATTACAAGATTCTTTAATTGTTAGGAAATAAAAATTCCAAATCAAATTACTCATGTTTTGATATAGCCTCTTAAATTCTTTTATCTTTCATAAAGTTTCATGTTGGTTATATATCTTCTAGGTACATGCACTACCCCCATCCCATCCCTTCCCCACCTTCACTAAAAAAATGAAAAAAAAAATAAAAAAAAATAAAAAATCTTTTCCTATATTCATCATAAACCCAAATGTAATTAGGCATACCATATATTCATCATCATCATCATCAATAAAATGGGATCAACTCATGTTTTTCTAGCCATTTACCTCTGTGAAGAACTAGATATTTGTTTATGTTAAATTTATTCAAATCATCTTCAATCATTTTTTCTCATGTGTTTTTAATCTTCCTTTTAATGGCTTTCTTAGAACAACAATGTAGTAACCTTTTTTTCTAGGCTATTGTTTGATCATTTTTGTACATGCCCAAACCATCTAAACCTACATTCTTATAACTTACTTAAAATCAAAGACACTCCAAGTATACCTCTAATGCATGTATTAAAAACTTTATCTCTTTTAGTAACATTCACCATCCATTCTACACTAATTTGTTGTTTTCATGTCTATTTTGTACTGACCAACATTCAACACCATATATGATAATAGGTCTAATTGTTGTTTTGTAAAATTTTCACTTTAATTTTAATGGTATTCTTTTGCTCCATGGGCCACAACTAGCTTGTTTTCATTTTGACCATCCTCCCTCAATTATATTTCTTACATTTTATTAATTTCACCATCTAATTAGAGCATTGATCTTAGGTAGCAGAATTATTTTCATTGAGCAATGTTTCAGCCTTGAATTGTCACTTCTATTTCATCAATAATTATGCTATTATTCAATTTGAATTTTATATATTTTGCCTTACTTCTACTAATTTTTAAGCCTTTTGATTCTAGAGTATGTCTCCACTTCTACATTTTAAAAGCAATAATTTTTAGAGTTATATCCACCAACAAAATATCATCTACAAATAGTATACACTAACAGATTTCATCTTGTACTTCCATTCTTAATTCATCCATAATAATGACAAATAAGTACAAGCTAAGCATAAACCCTTGATGTAATTGTGACTTAGAAAATCAGATGTTTTACAAGTTATTGTAATTTTAGTGGTAGCTCCTTCATACATGTTTTGAATCATTTAAATATATTTACTAGTGATGTTTTACCTCAATAAAATCCATCAAATAATATCTATAGTCATTATTTCATATACTTTTTCCAATTTAATGAAGATTATATATAGATTTTATGTATATTTTTTGAATTTCTCCATCAATTGTTGTATTAAGAAAATAGCCTCTATAGTAAATCTTCCTCTCATAAATCTAAATTGATTTTCTAATCCTTCTGATTCAAGTCTAAGATGCTTATCTATGACTCTCTTTCAAAGATTCATAGTATGGCTTATTACCTTGATCCCTTTATAGTTTGCACATCTCCTTTATTTTAGTAGATAGGAACAACAATGTTTTTTTTTCCAATTGTTGAGCATTTATCTATCCTTTAAATTTTGCTAAATAATTGTGTACAATAAGAAATTCTTGTATCTCTTAATTCTTTCCAAACTTCTATAGAATTATTATATAGTCCAACACCTTTTTAATTTTTCATCTTTGATAAGGTCTTCTTCACCTCATAGAAGGAAAATTCATTAACTAAACTAAAAGTTGGTTCTTCTTTTTTGATGTCTTTTGTTAGAAATTCTTGATTTAATAATTTTTGAAAATAATTTTTACACTTATTCAAAATTTCATTGTCTTTTACCAAAATTATTTTACCTACCTCCTTGATCAATGGCCTTACTATTCATTAAGTTATAAAAGCTTTGGATACTATGTCACATCTTAATAATGTCTTTGTTTTGCATGACTCTCCATAGCTTTTTAAACCCTCTTCTTATATTCAACTTTTCACTTGAACTTAGCTTTATGTCACATTTCAACAAGTTAGATAACTCTATCAACTTTTTATTTTCTTGGAAATGATAAATTATATAAGATTATAATGATTTATCAAAAGATCAATAAAGTATAAGAGCACTTATTGTTTCCTATTGATTGATTTCACTCATAGAAGGAATTTGTTGAAATTTGTGTAGCTTTAAGTTCCCTATGGATAATACGTTACCACCACCCTAACATATTCAGTGACTTTTAAAAGTCATTACATACATAAACCTATTAAATACATTCATTGTATTTTAAATTTCAATAAAATAATTAAAATTTTATATATAATATCTCCAAGAATATTTAGTCTTAAATCTAATCTTTAAATAACGTGGCATTGGGCAGAAACTTTCCTCTTCTTAAAACATTTCCTTTATCGTAGAATATGTTATCACTTTAAGCATCACCGGAATGCTCTTCGATGAAGATAGCTAACATGTCGTAAGTGCTTAGGAACCTAAAGCAAGGAAGAAAAATTTGTTCTTAGTTGACACTTTAAAGACTTTTAAGAAACTTCTTGTCATCAATTGGTTTCATGAAAGTGCAACAGATTAGTTATTAAATATGTTGGTTATCACGGATAACTAGCTACGATTTAACTATGACCTAACAAAAGAAACTGCCACATAATTTATCTAAAATATGGCTCAAATGTAGATTAATTTTTCAGGTTTGTATAAGCTATTGTTTAGGATTGAGTTTCATTCTAGGCTGCTCATGCATTCACACATGTGAATGCAGTTAAATACATGTGCTTACCCAAAGATTTTTGAACTTTTAATTTCTTATCAAACTTCTTGGTATATTTGATTAGAATGCTCGGAACATATTAATCTATTTTAGTCTCTCCTTTTCACCTAGCTTACTCTACAAACTTAAACTCATACAATAACTTACTAATGTGTTAATAATATTTAGCTTTATGAGATATAAAGAAATATAAATGATTTTAATTATTATTGCTAAATTTTTACTTTAGATATTTATTAATTTTCTATGCTACAAGGTGATATCAAGTTTTCCAAGGTATGAAAAGTGACATTTTCCAAGTATAGAACTAATTCAATGTCAAAGAGATTTCAGAATTACTAATTACTTTCTTATTTAAAAAATATAGAATTATTTTTATTGAATATTTTTAAACCTTGGATATTATTTACTCTTAATAATCTTTTGATCATTGTTGTGGTCTACTAAGCTTTTTCTATACAAAAATATAACTTTTAATGAAAGAATAAAATAACATTGTTCAATAGAAGAGATACTTATATGGCTGTTTCCAAATAGGACATGCTTATATCATATTGTTTTAAAAGATTTTAAGTTTTTAGTATTAGCTCTTCCTGAATGCCATTTTGTATTTGACCTATCTAATTATTCTCTTGATGTTTCTTTTTTCAATACTATACACATGGTTCTATATCAAAGTACAGTATATGTGTGTATTTAGTTAATGATAAGAAAAGATTTCTTTAAATACTTGTTTGGCTAAATGTAACATCCTATTAAAATAGTTATTTATATAATTGATAATAATGCAATTGTGGTACTTATGCTATCTAAAGGTTATGTTGGATTTCTATTAGGAACTATGCGGTCTAATGATAGTAAAGTTAGTGCAAGACATATTGATAAATGTTTAAATGGTATAATATTATCTTCTAAATTATAGGTCTATTATATATCCTAGTCATTATGTTATTACTCTAATATTCCTAGTTATAACTCTATTATACTATATTTTGTTAAAAAATTTTATTGCATATCTTTAACTTTTGTTTTAGTTTTTAATTTCAATTTTTATTAAAATTGAAATATTTTTTAAAAATGAGGATTGGAACCCAAAACATTTTTTTTAATAATATTAACCCCCAAGACATATAGTCATATTAGAACTATATAACTCAGTATTGCCCACAAAAATAGAACCCATAACTTGGAGTTTCTAAATTAAGATTCCACTAGGGTAATACCTCATTATTAAAATTAAATTTCTAGATGTAATACTTTAATTAAAAGTTATATGTTGTCCTAGTGAACTAAAATTGTTTAGTATAATGAAGTATTACTAATGAACACTTGGCTTGTAGATTTAGCCAATTGATTAATAAAGTTATAATGAATTTTAAAACTAATCTCAATTAACATTATTAGAATGAATTCTAATTTCAAGCACTTGTCTAATTTTTCTATCTAAAAAGTTATTCACTTCACAAAGGACTTTACTATAATCTATTAACCATTTATGATTTTTAAAGGATATATCATTTTGTAACTTTTTTCCATCATGAAGGACATTTGTTTAATATTTATCCTTTTTTGTTGAAGAGAAAAGATGATGAGGAAAAAAGAAAATGTATTAAAGTTGAGGACAGAAACAAAAAATATGAAGGTGATATAAAAAATCAAACTAATGTTAATAATAAGAATGATCAAATGATAATATAGAAATCATATAAGACTAAAGCTTTTTTAAATATTTCTACTTGTACTACATAAAGTATTAATTATTTTAGATAGATAGCTCCTAAGAGAAATTTTTTCTTATCTAATATGAATAATGTTGACAAGAAGGTTATTATTGATGGTAGAGATTCTCAACGTAAGGTTAACAATAAGTGAAAAAGTAATAGTGTTGTAGAATTTATGTCACCATTTTCTTGTGAATCTAGTTTTTCTACAAATATTAGTATTTCACCATAGCTTTCTACCTTGTATTCTTTTGCTATTTTAAGTTCAAGCATAGATGTTGAAAGTAATGTAAATGTTATTAAGATTTTCACCATATTCTATACTAATAATTACTTTTTTTCTCCTAATTTTCTCATGCATTAGTTGTAAGGTTGTACACTTAGGAAGGCATTCCTAAATTAGAAATAATAAGGCATTAGCTAAGTGGTAAGACTCTTGATTTGGAAGCTCCAAGTTATAGATTCAATTTTAATGGGCAATGTTGAGTTATAAGTTCTAATTGGATGATATATCTTGGGATTACCTATATTTCAATTATTTTGGATTCCAACACCTTGCCCTCCTAAATTGAAATTTTTTTTCTTTCTATACTATTTTTATGTTTTTTACTTAGTGTACAATGTGTGATGTACTTTTTTTCTTATTATTAATATTTTTTTGGGGTCCAACACCCGCTCCCTCCTAAATAAAGAACATGTTTTAATAGTAACACATTTCTTAGTTGGTTAGAGCATTTTTTTATGGTTTAAAAGTCATATATTCAATTCCATCACAAATTGTCTTAGGTTGGCTAGTCGTTGGATTTTAGGGGTCGAGTTTAACACTTTGTATGGGGAGTCGGATGCAATGAACCATTACCTAGTTCAGATTTACTCTTTTCTCCACTGTCACTAGCATCTAGATGTTACAGTGCAAAACCTTTTTCATGGCCTTCAATGGCTTAATGGGGTTAAACTCTTGCCCTATCGACCATCTGTCCCCTTTCAACTCATGCATGACCCATCTGAAGTCATTCAATGTTGCAATAAATATTGGCATAAACAAGAGTTAGAAACATTTTGTATCCCTCTCTTCCAACTTATTTGGAAACTTCCGACCCTCCCCAAAATTAAGCAGTTCCTTTGGTGTCTTCTCCACCATGGTCTACCTATCAGAAAACGTCTAGAATATCTTGGGATTCCTAATCCCAATTTCCCTCTATGTACTGGACAAGATGACTTTGTCCATGTATTTTGGCAATATCCCTTTGCTCAACATGTGTGGCAGTGGGCTTCTAAATATTTTCCATCATACAAGCTATCTCAAGAGGATGCCATATTCGGATTCTTGAACATTACTTCTACTAATCTTAATTTTCTATGGAAAGTTATTAGGCCTACTATTTTATATTATATTTGGAAGCAAAGATGCAATGTTCTATTTCAAAAGACAGAGTACTCTAACAAATATTTGCTTACCAGGTTGGAGAAGTTGCAGATCTTTTGCCTCACCTATTTTCAACTCATATCTCAAGCATCCAAGTTCAATCTGGACAGTCATCAATTGGTTCATCTCCTGCAGCTATGGGAAAGACCTATGTGTTTTAGTTACACTTAGCATCAGTAATCTCGGCAAGGAAGTTTTCCCTTTTTATTATGTGGATTCACCATTGGAATTCTCTCTATCCTTAATTGAGAGCTCTTTGCCTCATCTAATTCTATGTCATTCTATTTTGTAACAAGCAAGTCTATGCGGACATTTGGTTGTGCCCCAACTTGGGGTACCTCCCCTAATACTCGTCTATTTCTAAGGTGTTTCTCGAGTGTCATTCAGGATGCTCTCAGTTTTTCCTTTCCTTTAACCCTCTGACTTATTCAAGTTGTTGTAATTGATGCATCTTTAATTTCAATAAAACTTCTTTTCGGGGTCCGACACCCCCCCCACCCCCCCATATATTCAATTCCAACAAGCATACTAATTTAACATATCATTATGTTCTAGTTAAGTTCTAGAAAATTTTTATGTTTTTTATATATCTTTGAAGTATAAATAGTTATCTAGTTTTGATTCCAATAACTCCCTCCTATATTTTAGGGTTAGCAAAAGAGAGAAAGATATTGGAACCTAAAATAATGAAAATATAGGTACACCCTAAGATATATAGTCTAATTAGAAGTGATGAGTAGTAAAAAATTCCAACACTCAACTATACAAGTCACAAGTATTCATATGTGACTAGATCATAATTTGTGGATGGACGATGTAGGTGTACTAGTGAGTTGATGATAAGTTCGTAATCGTTATATTCTCATTTGGAGTTAGTGACGTGTAAAATGTATGGTCTAACTCTTAGTGACATATATGATTAGTTGATGTTATTTTGGCTCTATGTGTGCTAATAGTAAACATACTGAGAATAATTATAAATTCTATTAACTAGGAACAACAAAAATATAAAGCTATTCTAGCTTATTAGTGATAAGTATCTTGTCCTAGCTTGATGTACATGTTATAGGTTGTAATTATTACTAGAATTACCAAATAACTTTACTAGTAAGGAAATCACGTAAAGTTATTATTAGGTTACTAAACAATTACACGTTAGTCTTAAAACTAGTCATGCTTATTTTACTTATATTAACAAACATGATAATAGTAAATGACTTAGGTAATATAAATGAAAAAGTAAAAGTAAATGACATAGAAATGTAAATCTATTCTATTTGTAATGCTACAATGATGAAGAACAATCTTGATCTTTATTACGATTCATGAATTATGTCATGAATAATCCACTTAAATAAAGATGTACAATTGTTAATCACCACACCATGAGCATTCACGACTAAGTCTATGTTCACAAAAATAAACTACAAGAATTTCACTAAGGGTTAGAAAAAATATATTATTTGACATGTCAATACACTTATATTTATAGGCATGACCATAGTCCACTACATCATATCTATGACATCATATATTGAGCTATGATATCATAGATATGATATCATAGTCAACAATATTAAAGATTTTATAATACCCACATGACTAACTAGAAACCTGTTCTTGAGTTCAAATAATAAGAGGATAGAGTTCTTACAAACGTTTAGGTTTACATAGAATTAATAATATATCATATAGTTATAACTGACTAATGACTATGAATCTCACTACTTTGTTCAGGTGATACAAAATTATCATGTAGTGCATGATAGACACATGATAAAATTTCATGGTAAAAACAAGTAAAACATGATTAAAGCATGTTGTAGTCTTCTTAATTTCCTAGTGATGAAAATTCCTACATTGCATTCTTCTCTTTTTCATCTAGCTTCTTGAACTGATACTTGTTTAGTAGTTCTCTTAGCTTGTCTTCTTCAGTCCTAGGATCATGCATAGTCCATACCATCTTGGTGATGTTTTTTTTATGTTCGAGCTTATGAAGGAGATGGAAATTATGGAAACATTTGATTATCCTTGATATATCATGCTACAAATTGTGTTCATTTCACTTCAAAATCCTTGGTAATTTTTTATAATTCTTGATAGTTTATCATTTGTTTGGTCAAGTTTGTTACTATATCTTTCTAATCCTAATAAGTTGCTTTAACTTCCTAAAGCTTAGAGTTTGTAATATGAAGTTTTTTCTATCGTTCTTTTATGTTTATAAACTCTTTTTCATATATAAAATACATGGTAGCCAATTACAACAATTCTAGTTTTTGTCTACCTACTATCAACATGGATAAGTTAGCATATTGTAAGTTTGCTAAGACTTTTTTACTTTATGAAATATTTAATTTGTAGGCCTTTGTTTTTGAGTTTTTCTTAATGGACTAGGGTAAGACTATCTAGGATGAGTTGCCAATTGGGTAACTGCTACATAATGAAGCTAATTTTAGCTTTAAGCATCTATATCTCTTTTTAATTAATCTCTTTATATATTCTAACTTTTTCTTTGAAGTGTTCCTTACCCCTTTCATAATTTTTGACCTTATTCTACCATGTGTTGTCTTAATAGTTGCTTTTTATCTAACCATGTGCACTTCTTGTATTGATAAAGTTCTATTTTCTAAGGTCAATTATCTTGTATCTAGGTTGACTTTAGCAACTTATTCTATCAATTGATGAATGCTTTCCTCAAGCATGTTTTTTCTTTCTCCACATTTTTCAACATAAGTTTCTTTGCAATAATCTTCTTATTTTCTTCTTCTAGTATAGCAATTGCTTTTGCATGGACATATGTTTGGGCATATGAAGCTAAAGAATTTTATATTACCTTCTCCCTTTCAAATTTTTACTATCATCATTTGATCAACTTGATCATTTTTGTTTGAACTGATATAACTTGTCAAGTACATTGTATTATATAGGATCTTGTATTTTAGCATTTAGTTTAGCTAATTCCTCTTGTAGCTAATGCACTTTAGTCTTATCTTGTTGCATCCTTATTTAAGCTTTGACTAGTTTTCCCTTTAAAGAAATCAATTCTAACAAAATATAGTGATATCACTAGGGATATCAAAAAGATTTTGCATAACTTGTCATGTTTTGCTATAATCTTAGTGTCCATTAGTTTTTCCACTTAATCTCTTTTAGATGAAACTAGCTTGGAAATCTCTACATATGATGCATTTTTGGCTTTGTGTAGAACATCATTGGTATATCCCAAAATACTTGCATGTCTAAAACTTTTTTTGATAAGAAAATAAAATGAAAGAATAGATTTCAATGTCTTCTTTTCTTCAAATCCCTTCTATATTTCTAGGAATAATAATCATGTTATATTTTTCTTAAATTTTTTTTTATTAAAATGGACCTTTCTTTGGTAGTATATGTGAATATTTTGTTAAGTCTCTTGATTGGGAAGATGTGGTATTTCCTAATCTTGAAATAGATCTTTTTAACTATGGACATTTCATCATATTCTTTCTCTATTATCCTGGATGTCCTCTGCAACTATAAATTTCTAGCGTTAGTGTTATACCTTATAGATATTTGAGAAATGTTGGCTTCAAAATTTGGTAGGTTGAGTGCTTTGGTAATGAACTCTACTAACTAAGGTATTACTCCTTCAATCTTCATAATGATATCATCTTATCAAATATATTAGAATTGATAGGTCTCCTCGAAATATCATTCATTGTTTCTTGAAGTTTGTGGCCCATAATTTCAAGAAACAATGAATACCTTTACAAGTAATCATTTTGAAAATTAAATAGTGAACATGTCTCTTAAGGCAACTAATCATTTTTTGGTCAAGTTTGTTACTATATCTTTCTAATCATTCTTAATACTTATCCTTAATTAATCTTATGGGATATAGGATTATGCATAAATGTTATATCACATGAGATGCTCACTTTGAGAGCAAAAGGATTAAAAATGGATCAAATCAGATGTGTGGTCAAGAAGATATGAGGCTTGGAATATTCTCTAATGAAAGAAAATTACATGCTCTTCTTTCATGAAATGGTAACAATGAAAATTTCCTAATGGTCATGCATATATATAGTTTTTATATGTGGAATATCTTAGATGTGACATCGTTGATGTGATATCACAATATATTTGGTATTGTATCTATTGATACCACCCTTAAAATTTTCAAATTTTTTTGCAAATTTTAAGAGAAAAAATTGATGAATTGGGTAACTTAAAAGGTGTTAAGGTAGTTTGAAAGATTCTTAGTTATAAATGATACCTAGAATGTGGTATTTTGGTATCAAAATTATATTAGTTAAGGAGTTTGCATAAGGTAAATCAACTAAAGTTTAGGAAGTGATTCGATTAAAAATTACTAAGTGTATGAATGAATGTGAATATGTAGGGATGTCATGTCCTCATTTCCAAATGATGCTGCTACATAACAAAGATGATGCCTCTTCATAACAAGTGTTATTATTATCATAATAATACTTGAAAGGGTATTTGTAATTAAGACCTAAATGGACATGTTGTAATAGTGGATGTGTCTCTTAAGGTAACCTTTGGGGGTTTGACCTAAGGAATTTATACCCAATCTTAGAGGTCATGCCAGTAGGATAGGAAGTGGACTGATCATCCCTTCTCATTAGGTTATAGGCCTAATCATGGTGGTAGTGTTGGATTGTCTCTAAGGGAATAGATGCCGAAGGAAGGAAACCCCAAGGAACACTCTCAGAGCATGATCTGGATACACCATTTTATATTAATAAAGCATTCTTTTTCATTTCTCTTTCTTGCACATTCTCTATTATTTCCTTCATGAATAATGTTGAATGTTACATATATTCAATGATTGGTATATTATCTTCTTATCTAATATAATTTATATTTGACTTTTTCCATGGCATCTAGGAACATGGTGTCATAAGGAAAGTGAGGATTATTGATAAAGTATCCAAGAGATACAAGATAGTGTAGAGTTGGATGAAAAGTATGAAACAAAGAGTTATAAAAGTATGATGAAGAGTTAATAAGTTAGTTGTGTCAATGGACATGTGCCTATGAAACCCTATTGATGTATCCTTTGATACATTAATGCATATGTATTAATGCCAGCTAGCCCTTAGCCTATATAAATGCGTAAACCATATGCACTTATGGCACCTTTAGTTATTCTAGTAGCTAGACTCTTATAATTTTATTCTATAGGACTTAACCAAAAATTTCTCTAAGTTATCATAGTTTAGATTGAGTTAATTGAACAAAGTTTTATTTGAGTACATGATGTGCCTAGATACTTCTACATGATGATAATTGATGAGTGGCGAGGTATCCCTACACTCAACCATACGAAACGAGCGTAGCACGCGCGCTTTGGTCAAACTCCGCAGACTAAATGCCTAAATGCCCCATGGAACACTTGGGGTTAATCGTTCGTTGTCTTCCCAGACTTGTTGTTGTCACGGTGTATGGTTAAGTAAGTCCAAGGTATATGATTTTTTTGGTATTTTACGGTTTATCTCCTATGCTAAATGGTGAAGGGTTGAGAAACTAAAACTAACTCTAACTATAGCACTAAGTCCTAGCGTCAGCATCCGTTCCCACTTGCCGTACACACCCTGAACTATGCAACTGTGGCTACCAAACTTTAATCGTTACTGGGATTACCACACGTAACGCACGTGCTTGAAGCGGTCGTACTGAGGCACCTAACTAACCTAAGTGTGACAAGAAGCCAATTCCTTGACTAGTCGTACACATCTGTAGATGCTCGTAATCAAGTTGTACTTGTCCCACGTTCTAGGAGGAAAGGGTGAGAGAAACTAATCGCGATGAGTAACCGATTCCTTGGCTAGCCATACACGTTCGTCAACGCTCGTAACCAAGTCGTACTCATGTTGCGTTACTAGGAAAGCAATAAATAACATTAATTAAACCTATCCATGAACTACAAGGTTTATCCACAAAGCTTGTCTTTATTGTCGTACACAACTTGCGTTCAGGTACAAAGCTTCTCGAATAAAGAACCATTCACTTGGGGGACTCCTACTGCGGGCACATGGAAAATATTCTATCTCTAGGGTGATCAATCTGCCAGAGCTTTGCTACTTTACGCCTAGGATGTCGAATGAGGGGAGTGCCGCCTCTTATTTATAGATATGACGGCAGACCGCGATATCGCAGGGAAGGATGCGATATCGCGTACGCAATATTGCAAGGGATGCGATATCGCGTCAGTCGTGATATCGCGTACGCAATATCGCGTCAGCCGTGATATCGCGTACGCAATATCGCGGCTTGTGCAATCTGCGTCTCATCATACCCCCATGACTGAATGAAAACTCATCCTTGAGTTCTTTATAATAATATTAGGTAGGTATGGGATTATTTAGGGAAATGAAACTAATGGAATGACATGTGAATGGTTCATTATTACAAGGATTGACACAACTGGTGTTCATGATAACAAGGGTGAACACCTTATTACAATGACATCAGGCCACACTTGGTAGTTGAGAGAAAAGAGGAGAGAGAATAGAAGAGAAGAAGAGAGAAGAGTCTTGCTGCTGCCAACGCCTAGATTGCGCCTTCCATTGTCCATCCGTAAGCGCATCATTAATTCTGCTCCTTGCATAGCTGCTTCAGCACTACTCCATTCCAAGTGGTTGCTCCAGATCCATTTCGTTGTTGTATGATTGCCATCTGCACACACAACACAATCATATATTAGCAAGGGTAATTGAATCGTTAAGTAAATAATACCTTGCTTCGGTGTAAACTCATTGGCTAAGTTGTGGTATGGATGATATGGATCTGGGAAAATGTAGATGATGACTACTAAAGGTGTAGGGGTTAAGAAGAGAAATGAAAAAAATTTGGGGCTTAGGAGGAAAATCAGAAAATCAGGCCCCGTACCCCCATGACTAATCACGAACCTCCGGTAGCGTTAGAATGGAGAAAGAAAGGTAGGTAGAAGGGACAACTATGGCATCAGTGAAGTGGATGTCAAGATGGAAATGAACAAAAATAAAATTAATTGCAAAATGTTAAGGAAAAGAAGTTAACTAATGCTCCAAATAGGAATGTCAGTGGGTCCTCCCCAAAGTAGGCTCATGCCCTTAATGCCCTAACAATCCCACATTCAAAGAGTCTGTAGGCTCTAGGAATGTCCTTTGGAACAAGAGTTAAAGTCTTAACCGCTAGAATTTACCAAAATGAAAACAATGCATCAACCAAAATATACACTAATGATACAACTGGCAATGAGGTGAATAGTGGAGAGAAGGATGGAAAGAAGAGAAGTGGAATGGAATCCCAAGAACAAGGTGGTGTACAGCCCCTTGTGTGTTTTATGGTTAATGTGACTTGGAAAACCTCATTCCAACTCTGGGCTCAAACCAACCACTTCCAATGACTTCGCATCAATGCATTCAGTTAAACCATCCACTTGGATAGCGAGGATGCATCTTCAAAGAGCCACCACCATTTCGACGAAACAAAGGAGGCAATGGGAAGCGAGAAGGGCCTTAGTTAGAGGGAACACTTTGGTTCCATAACCAATGCTTGCAGCCCAAATTATTTTGTCTAAGGGGTATGCTTTGAATCCTCACTTTGGTTTTTTTTTTATTTTTTATTTTTTCTTGTGTTTTGTGTTTTTGTGCGTGGGGACCACACCATGCAAAGACTTCTTATTTTTATTGTCTCAGCTTCCAAAAATTGGGTAACATCGAAACGGTAAGAAAACTCAAGAAGAAAACATCCAAGCACCCAAGTGAATGACCAACAC
>MNCI01000900.1:198898-258700 GCA_015680685.1 Gnetum montanum
TTGGGAAAGTCTCCCTTGGGTGTAAGTCCCAAGAGTTCTTCTCGTTTCATTTCTTAGCCCATCCACGATGTGGAAAAGTTGATCTCGCTTAGCGTACCCATGGTCCAGGCAACGATGTAGCAGTGTATAGTAACGGGCCATGGCAGCATCCAAGGGTTCATAAGCACCTTGTTTCTAGCCTTGGATCTGCTTATGCAAATTGGACACTCTGGAGTACGTTTGATATTTGTTGTTGAACAATTCAAACATCGTACTTCACCTCCTGATGGTTTCTGGTTCTAAGGACCAGTACCAGCTCTCTGCTTCTTTAGTGAGTGTCCTTGGGAACAACTTAAGCTTTTGCCACTCATTATCTATATTTTGCAAGGCATAGGCATCATGGAATGCTTGTAAATGATGTTGAGGATCAGCATTGTATCCCCCTTCAAAACGTGGGATATTATTTATGTCCAAATGCTTAATCTTGCTATCTTTTAAGTGCCTTGTGGGGATCCTAATTGCCTCTGTGATATCAAGCATGCTTCAGGTTGCAAGTAGGGGTTCATCATGATCATCTCTTTCATGACGTCTATGATGTCTTCGTGGTGGTTCCCTACTCTCCGTACGTCCTTGCCCTTGTCCTAACTCCTCTCAACCTTCTTGTCGAGGTCTTTCATCTTCCTTTTTACTTTTACCCTCTCCATTATGCTCATGATTGTTGTGCCCGGATGTGGAAGGAGAGTGTGAGTGGTGAGATGAAGGAGAAGAGGAAGGGGATCCATCACCAGGGCGATGTTTCTTACCTTCTCTTCAGCTGCTTTGGCCCCGATGGTTGTGAGGATCTAAGTGTCCATCCTTAGTGTGAGTGGTTGTTCCTGCCGTGAACAATTGGTGCTCACGGGGATTAGAGCCTGTAGCATGTACAGTTGATTGAAGGCCCTAATGCCTAACCTCTTCACCATTGTGAGGAGGAGGAACATTGTTTTCTAAGAAACCTGTTATGAGGGGTTCCTCATCTCCTATTTCACTAAGGACATGGGGGACCTTTCCCTTCAACAATGAATGTTGGCTCTCCTGCCTTTCGTCCCGAATATGTTTGGCATTTGTGGGATGATAATCCCTTGTGTCAAAGTTATCCAGAATGTATTCCAGAAATAGTTCTTGCATGCCAATCTGTGCTAAGGAATGGAAAAGCATGTTAGGGACCGATCGATCCGGGGGTAACATGATGTTACCTTGCAAATCTCTTGATCGCAGTTGCTCATCTTAATGGAGAATAAAAGTAAAGTCAGGGACATACTCATCAGGATGAGTATATGTGACCTTAGATTGTTTAGGATATGGCTGGTCTCGGTTATGCGTGTGATGCTGACTGTCTTCTGTGTTATCCTTAGGTGAGTTAATTTCATGAGAAGAAGCCATTTTAATGGTGTGCTACTTACCATTATTTCTGTTCTTGATTAACTAATTAACCCGAAGGTTCGTTAAAGCTCACAACGATGTGAGTGATATCCCTTATGGTCTAATTAGCGTAAAAAACACTTAGTCCCTGGCAACAGTGCCAATGATGAGTGGCGAGGTACCCCTACACTCAACCATACGAAATGAGCATACCACGTGCGATCCGGTCGAACTCCGCAGACTAAATGCCTAAACGCCCCATGGAACACTTGGGGTTAATCGTTCGTTGTCTTCCCAGACTTACTTGTTTTTGTCATAGTGTATGGTTAAGTAAGTGCGAGGTATATGATTTTTTTGGTATTTTACAGTTTATCTCCTATGCTAAATGGTGAAGGGTTGAGAAACTAAAACTAACTCTAACTACAGCACTAAGTCCTAGCGTTAGCATCCATTCCCACATGCCGTACACACCCTGAACTATGCAACTGTGGCTACCAAACGCTAATCGTTACTAGGATTACCACACGTAACGCACCTGCTCAAAGCGGTTGTATTGAGGCACCTAACTAACCTAAGTGTGACAAGCAGTCGATTCCTTGACTAGCTGTACACATCCGTAGATGCTCGTAATCAAGTCGTACTTGTCCCACATTCTAGGAGGAAAGGGCGAGAGAAACTAATTGCGATGAGTAGTCGATTTCTTGGCTAGCCGTACACGTTCATCAACGCTCATAACCAAGTTGTACTCATGCTGCATTACTAGGAAAGCAATAAATAAAATTAATTAAACTTATCCATGCACTGCAAGGTTTATCCACAAAGCTCGTCTTTATTGCTGTACACAACTTGCGTTCAGGTACAAAGCTTCTCAAATAAAGAACCGTTCACTTGGGGGACTCCTACTGCGAGCACATGGAAAATATTCTATCTTTGGGGTGATCAATCCGCGAGAGCTTCGCTACTTTACGCCTAGGATGTCGAATGAGGGGAGTGCTGCCTCTTATTTATAGATATGGCAGTGGACTGCGATATTACGTACGCGATATCACAGGGAAGGATGCGATATCGCGTACGCGATATCGTAGGGGATGCGATATCACGTTGGCTGCGATATCGCGACTTGTGCAATCCACATCTCATCTATAATAGAATTGAGATTTCTTTCTTCCATTGCAACACTTAAACTAGCACTTAGTTTATTTTTAGCATTTTTATCTAACTAAACTTTCCTTTTCAATACTTAATAATTTTATATTTTATTCCATAATAGTATTAGTATGACCAATTTGAACACAATGTATTAATATTTGATAATCCCAACAATGGATACATGGTATACCCAGTAGTAAACACTTAGTAACCTAGTAATGTTAGGATGGTATAGAAGGTGGAAAGAGATGCTCTATGCTTAGAATAGTTTAGATTACGTTTAAGGTCATAGTTATTTTAATATCTTAAATACTCAATTTTTAAAAATATTTTAATAATCAAAATAATAAAAATTGAAAATATCTTATTCCTCAATCATAGTTAACCATGCCAATTAAGGTAGGATGAGTGATGATTGGGAAGATAACGATCAACAATGTTATGCCAATGATATTGTTAGCCCAAAGTTCCATAGAATTTAACTAAATCATGCATACACACTTGCGATTCATATGTTTAGGCATAGGAAACACTTTCCACTCATCATTGACATTATTATCGAGGATTATTATGTGCTAAGTGTTTTGAAACTAAAACTAAAACTAAAATCTTTTTATTACTAGATACCCTTTAGGATTTATTGGACAAAATAAATATGCATAGTATATGTAGTAAATATTTCATTACTAAAGTTACCAAGTTTTCTTGGTGCTATATCAAAACACTTAATTAAACTACTAGCTATAATTTTTCATTTGTAACAACTCTATGTAAGAATAGGATATTCTAAGAATATGAGATGCTTATCTTCAATTGCTCTTTAATTGTATAAATGATAGGTTATCTTTTTTTTTAGAATCTAGACCCATCTTCTTATTTTAATTCTAAAATAATGAGAGCAAAATCTTACTTGAATGATTTAATAGATAAATAAGTAGATAATCTAAAAGTAGATTAATAAGTTGTTTTTCACCAATATATCCTCTAATGTTGCCTAGCTAGAATTTTTTCTTTCCTATTGGGTTACTTTAGATGTGTAAAAGTGCTTCATTTCTAATAATATTATGGAGCTATCTTATATCGCAATCTAGAATATCCATTTCTATGTTTCATTTTTAAGTAAAATCATTTTCTCATAGAACCATCCTTTCTATTGTATAGTAACCAAGGCTTTATTTGAGAAAATAATTACAAATTAACAAATAGGTTCTATCTCTAAATGCATTATATCAACTTCAAGATGTAGAAAATCATATTATACCTAATTTTTAACTTAAAATTCTTCTACTAATAAATGCTTTTTCATTTCTTCTATTCTATGTCAATATTCGTTGGCAAGTCCAAAATCTCATACTACACACCCATACAAAATAGTTAGTTGCACAATAGAACAAAATAACTATTCTTTGATTTCCTAGGCTATGATTTTTTTTTTCTAACATTTTCTTTTTAAATCAAATAAGGCTCTCAATCCACCTATAATTCTTTGTTTAATGCACATCTCCGAATTGTAATTGTGAAAAAGATCTAGACCAAGGTATTTATAAGTTTCTATCATATTTACTAAGGCTTTTTCAATAGTGAGAGGATAATCATTATTCCTATTGTCACACACCATAATTTTGGTTTTCTGCATATTAACTTTCATTTTCAAATGTTGGTAAATATTATCCAAACTAGTTAGCATTTGTTTTAGGTCTTCCTTGTAGCTGGGGATGAGAACTACATTATAAATATACATCAAAAGGTTGACAAAGTAATCATTAATTTTAATAGAATATCTATCTAGAATTTTCTACATCCAATCCTCTAGTTTATCAATAAAAATATCAAAAAGAGTAGGTGAAAGAGGACAACCTTTTTTCACCCCAATATTCCTATGTAATAAAACATTTTTATGGGTCTAGTGATCTATGAAAAATATATATACCTCTTGGTAAAGACTTTGAATAACAGTTAGTAAAGATGAAGGAGTACCTATGCTTTAAATAATTGAATCATATGCTTTAAAGAAATCCACAAAGAACATTTAGTTTGATCTTTTTTACAATCAATAGGATATTTCAATGTAATGAGGTAATTAATAGTAGAATGGTGACATCTAAATCTAGCTTGTGAATTTTTTTCACAAATTATTTTCTTTTGTATATTTCCCAATCTTTATGTCAAGAGTATTTCTCAAAATATTAGCAAAAATATTACTAATTATAATCAACCTATAGTTATTTAAATTAGATATATCTCATTTTTTGAATAATAAAATAGCTTTGTTAGTACATCATTCTTTATCTAAGTCAATTTAAAGAGCATGCTTTAGATTTTTCCAAATTATCTATCATACTAAAGATCCTTCGCAAGTGAGCATTTCTCCGTAAAGTTCTATTGTATTAGTTGCTTTACGTGAGGCTAATCTTTTGATGGCTTGAATAGTGTTCTTAAAGGAGATAAAAAGGTTTTTATTATCCTATCAATATCCTACCATCTTATCCATGCCTTGAAATAAATGTTGATAAAATTGTAGAATCTTAGAAAAGGGAAATTTTGGTTTCAGAATTCTTCTTTGATGAAGCAACTTCCAAAAACTTCTTGGTTCTTTCTTTATCATGCACGGAAAATTAACTTATCTCTCTTTAATGAAATATATTTTTTATTCCAAATTAAATTCTTATAAAGCTTGATAATTCTTGAAGATTTTTGTGTTCTTAATTTAAAGCTAGCTACCATACATTCTAAATCATGCTAAGGAAAGGACTATGTTGATGCATTTTTAGAAACATGTTATGCTATTGCCACTAAAATTTCTTTAAGTTTTGCATCAAGATTTAAATTCTTTTGAACTTTCTTTCAAAAATATAACTTGACTTTGTCTATTATCTTGCAAGAAACTAGCTTTCTCTATTGTCTACCATGTTTTAAATTCATCAAAAGACTAAAATAAAGTGGTTGATGGTTAGACTCAATTGCTGCATCACATTAAAATGTCTAATACGAGTTAAAATCTCTATATTGGTGATTAGAAAATCAATACATGAGGAATCTTGTAATCCTATGAATGTGTAGTAACTAGAATTGGAAAAGTTGGGTAACCCATTAATAATTGCCAAATTTAAACCTTGATTATAATTCAACAAATATCTATCTCTATGATTGACTTATATGTCTTAAAAGAACCTTTTCTAGTCTAAATTATTCTCATAGTCTAAATATTCATGCTAGTTCTAAAATCTTACTAGGATTTGTTCAATTCCAATCCTAGCATTAAAATCCCCACAAATGAAAAAATTTTCCATTTGAAAAAAAGTAGCAATATCCATCCCAATGATTTAAAAGGGGAAGTCCTTTGATAATTTTTCTTTATCATAAAAATTAGCCTCTTAAGAAGCACAATGACAAAAAGCCAAAAAAAAAACTAACCTTCTCATGAGCTACTCAAATACAAACATATTTCTTGTGTTCATCTACTTATTTAACTATTATATATTGTTGTATGATATTTCAAATGAGCATAGTTAGGCCACTAGAAGATCTTTCACATTCACTTTTTTCTTATAATAAAAGATAAAAGTTTGAATACCTAGACATACAAGATCATTAGAGTCATTCCCACCACATTTCAGCAATCCCAAAAGTATCAAATTTATTAAAGAAAGAAATACTATGCAAACTAAAGTTTATCTGCTATAGAGCCATTAATATTCAAAAAAACATAGTGTAGGAATTTTAATTCGTATTTATGATCTTTAATAATTGCAACATATTTAGTTCTAAGATAGGTAATTTTTCCTTCCTCTCTTATCTTTTTTACCTTCATTCATTCATCAACTTTTTTATGTATTCTTTATGTACAAGATCTTCATTTAGTCATAATTTTTTACCTTTTAAATTGCATTGATTATTCCAAAATTTTTTCCTTAGCTTAGCATCTTGAAATTTAATCATAATATGATTTCTTTCTCCCTCTTGACCTATTCTAATAGCTTGCAAAATATGGAATCATTCTTTTAGATGTAATTTTTCTTTTAGTAACTTAGCGATTTCTTCAATCAAAATTTTTTCCTTTTTGGGTATCCTAAATAGATGGAAATTTAATGATTTTTCTTATTTTTCCTCTTCCTTATTCAATGTGTTTGAAATTATCTTACTCACCTCTTATAGAGTATGATTCAAATTGCTATGCTAGACTTGCTCTTGTGGATGACCTATGTTGCTAATCTTGGATTCCAATGTTGTAATTTTTTAAGAACCTCTTTGTATTGGTTTTTAAAATAATTTGATAAAAATTACATTGTCATAATAGAACATTCCATGAGGGTTTTGAGCTACTTTATTCTTGTGTGTATCATTTTTGACTTTGTTTTAAGGGCATCCAATTTTTTATTTTTGTTATCATTAAATCCCATTTTGATTTTGGAATAGTAACTATTTTCATTATTTTCTTCCATTTGCTTCCCCCAAAAAACAAAGAATCTACAATTGTAGATGCTACCTCTTCTTTGTTTATTGCTTTTTTCTTCTTTGACATCTAGATAGATAAACAAAACCTCAATGGTAGCAACAAACCAATCATAATAAAATCAATTAAAGATTCTTTTAGAAACATAATGAACTATTATAAGAAAAATAATAACTAATGAAATTTTATTTAAGGCACTCTTTCAAATAAACTAAGAGTTGATATCTTCTTATAGGGCTAATTCTTCACATATTAATAATAAGATAAGAAAGAACTTAAATGAAATGACTCAAAAACTCAAGTGATTTATGTTCATCTAGATTCATACTATTTGGACTTCACTTTCATCCTTCACTTGGATGAGTAGTTTTGGTGGAGAGACTTGGAGGAAAACATTGTATTCTCATTTGATCATGCCATTCCATTAATGTTCATGGTAGCATTGAAAAATATAGGGATGAAAGTAGTAGCCCCAAATTACCAAGTGATAATCACCTCTCTATAGATTATTAATCTATAGAGAGGTGATTATCAATAATCTATAGAGAGGTGATTATCACTTGGTAATTTGGGGCTACTACTATAAAGATCCAACTTTAAAAAAGAAAACTCATGAAATCTTGCTATGAAGCCTCAAAGGATAAAAAAAATTCTAATCATACTAACATCACAATCAAACAAGTAGGATATTAAATATCCTTCAAGTTGATCTTAATGCTAGGGTCCTCCATACTTTGATGAAGATAACATGACTTAACAATGATTACATTCAACATTGGTAAATAACCAAGAGAAGAAAAGAGCTAGACTTAGAACCACAAGGCCTCAAGGTCATGGTCTCTCAGTCACCAAGCAAGAGAACAATTAAAGGACTAGATAAGGAAAGTAAGCTACGACAACTCTTCTAGCTCTCCATGCTTACCATCTTCCTTATCATTTAGCTTTGACAAGAGAGTATGTGATTGGGATTCAAGGGAAAATGATTAAAGGTAAGGTGGCCCCATCATAGAAATGGGAGAAGGGAACATAGATAAGAGTAAGAAGAAGAGGAACATATTTAAGAAAGAAGGAGTAGTAGACTACACCATAAGAGAGATGGCCATGACAGTGATCATGATGAACAAGATGTCTATGATGAACCATGGCTTGCTATAAGAAGCATGATCAACATTTGTGAGGTAGTATATATCCTCACCAAGCATCAAAGGGATAGCCAAATCAAATGGCTTAGTATGAAAAATATCCCTAAGTTTGAAGGAGGCTATAATGCAAATCTACAATACCATTTGGAAGCCTTCTATGATTCCTATACCTTGTAGAACATTGAAAATAACTTGTAGAAAGTTAATTTATTCCATAGGAAACTCATAAAGAAAGCTAAAATTTAGTATTGGCCCTTCGAACTAGAATCTACTCATAGATGGAATACAATGTTAGAGTTATTGAATAATAAGTACCAAATGTACTCCAAGGCATTCAACTTGAGGAAGAAAATTTAATGATAAAAATAGAGTAACCCAAAATCCCTTGATTTAGCCTTGGAAAAATACTATTCTTTGCTACACCAATGCCTAAGCCATGATTTCTCTTAGTGGGAGAAGATCTATAACATCATAGATGGGCTCAGGAATAAAACCAAGAAAATTCTTGGAGTTTATGCCCAAGGGATATTATCATAAATGAGGGCCCATCAAATCCAATGGCTCATTGATCAAGTAAAAAAGAAGGAAGAAGAGTTAAAGAATAGAAACTACTAAGGAATATAATGGAGATCCCTCCATTTATAAAAAGGAGGTCTATCTCTATGAACTTGAGAAGGATACATCATTAGAAGAGGTTATGCATCTCTTTCACTCTTTTGCTCTTTCACTCAAGCTTAAGATAGTTCAAAAAAATGCACAAAGCATACTCCTTATTGTAGCTAGCAACAAAACTTCATACAACAAAGCTTAAGGGATGCTTGGGAATGGAATGCTTGGAAAGAGCTATGTGCTTCACTTCAGATCTTTCAAACTTAATACCTCTTAGAGTGCTTACATATGCTATTTATAGGAGAAGAAGGCTCTTCTCAACCATTCTAGGTGCATGATGACTCACCATGCACTTACACACAAAGCCAAATAAAATCTAAGACAGTGGCTACAGTAACTACACTATCTTTACATCATTACAAGACCATTATGCACACTACTTTTTGTACATTCATTATGGAGATGATGTGGTATTAGGTCCAAGAGAATCATCATCATCATCAGATATGGACCATGAGTTGTCATGAAAGGGGTCTTTTCATGTCTATCATATTCTCAGTATTTGCAGAGATGTTGATCATAATGATACAACTCAAGAGAGAGAGGAATTATTTGATGATTCTGATAATGCATCTGGATGTTGTAAGCATTTGAAGTGTAAATATTTTAGTAAAAAGTAGAACCCCAGGAATTCATCTAGTTGATGCATCTTGAAATACAAGATACTAGAAAATATACAGGAGTAGCATCTTAATAGATGAAATTCCATCCCCTTGACTGTGCATTTTCATAATAAAGGATATCTCCATGCTACTTGGTTAACCTGTGGAAAATATTTCTTGGATATCCTGTAGGGATATGGTTAGGAGTATGACTGATAAATTGTGTTTTTCATATTCTTTGATATCAGGGTGGCCATGATATTGGGTACACGATATTGGGTATGTGATATTGTGGCCCAAGATGTGATATAGTACATTTGATATTGCAAGGTTAATCTTGGGTCTATATATACAGTGCCCAGGCACATGATTGGGAGTAGTTTTGGAAATCAAGTAGCAAAAAACTTGTAGTTTGTTCATTTGAGAGGTAGAATATTTTCCAGGTGCCTACAATAGGAGATCTAAGTGTGAATGGATCTTTATTCAAATATTGATCTACCTAAACACACTAGTGTGTTGGCAATAAAGATAAACTCTTTGATCCATTCCTTGTAGCACCTGAGACTTTCTTTCTTATGCATTTATATATTGTAATTTCATGCAATTTACATTAATGTTATTGATACAGTAATTAATTTTTATTAATAAGAAAATCATTAAAATACACAAGCAAAACCCCTTCGAACATATGTGTGACACTTGGTAGCTCAGAAATGATTAGCGTTTGACAACCCAATAGTGTTTACACAAAGTTCAAGATGTGTTCGGGAAGTGGGAATGGTTACTTGTGTTAGGTTAGATTAGACCATAGTCTACTTAGCAATTAATCACTCTTACTATTATTCTTATTCTAGGCAAGTAATTTGATAAAACATAAAACAATAAAAATTTCACACCTAAGTCACACTTAACTATACAATTGCATTCCACAAGTGGGACTGGGAAGACAACGAATGGACAACACACACGCACTATTTAGCTATAGCATACTTAGTAATTATAGTTTGTGGAATTCGACTAAATTGCATGTGAATGCCTATGATTTGTATGGTTGGGCATAGGGGCATCTTGCTGCTCATCATTGGCACTGTTGCTAGGGATTGTAGTTCTTCATGCGCTATCTAAGCCAAGTGAAACTTAGTAACCTTGTTATCCAAATCCTAAGATTCAAATTCTACAAAAACAAAAAAATTCTTATAATTAAGTTAAACCCTAACTACACACTACTTACAAGTTCATTAACACAAAATGTCTTCTTCTCATAGAAGCCCATCTCCACCCAGGGTAATCTAGGTGCCTCAACAATACCGAGTAGTATATGCTCATCCCAATGAGTATGTACTTGACTTTATCTTCATCTTACATCAAGATGAATTAATGTAGTGGTGCAATATGAAAGGTAACATTGTGTTGCCACCTGACCCATCTATTCTAGTAATGCTCCAGCTATGCTTGCATGGCATGCGCTTCAACATCTTCTAGAGAATAGGAGATGTGAGATATTGACTCAAGGGATTATCATCCCACTGAAGCACAAAGATTAAGGGATCATTAGCTAGAGTACCAACATGAGCTTATGAAGAGTAAGGGGTCAAATATTTTTCCACCTCCACTTGGCCCAATTGATGAAGGTGATCACTTCTTTAGCGATTCTTCTCTCTTTTACTTTGTTCACAGATCCCTCAACCAGAATGTACAATCCATAGTCCATAATCTAGGTTTTGGTCAAAATGGATCCAATGAAAAAAATGGATTTGGAGAAGCAAGTTAGGAAAAGAGGAACAAAGGAGATCATGATCATGATCATGGTTACAAGCATCACAGGAAGGGTGATAGGTGTCAGCATAGAGAAAGTTCCCCTTCTTCTTCCCCTTCATTGTCTTCTTCTTCTTCTTCTTCTTCATATTCATCTGGTTCAGATCGTGATTGTAGAAGAAATAACCATGATGTAGGTGATCAATAGAACCAGAACAATAGAAGGGACCATCAGGACATTCATGAATAAAGACATAGGTAATCCAGAGAGGCCCATCATCAAGAAAGAAGGGCTAGTAGAGAACATTGTAGGCACCATCATCATGGCCTTGATGAACCTCTACTTGCTACTTGAGGCATGTTAAATATTGTAGAGGCTGTGAGGATTCCAACAAGGCATGTGAAGGACAACAGAATAAAGAGGCTGGACATGAACTACATTCCTCACTTTGAGGGGGGATATGATGCTGATCCACAAAATCATCTTCAAACCTTTCAAGATGCATGTGCCTTGCAGAGTATTGAGAATGACTAGCAAAAGTTGAAATTATTTCCAAGGATACTTATAAAGGAAGTAGAAAATTGGTATTGATCCTTGGAACTAGAATCAATCAGGTGTTGGAGTACAATGTTGAAATTATTCATTGATAAATATCAAATGTACTCTCGAGTATCCAATTTAAGGAAACAAATTCAAGGGTGGAAATAAGGGAATCATGAGCCTTTGGATGCTACTATTGGCCGATACTACTCTCTGTTGCATAGGTGTCTCAGCCATGGATATTCATAGCTTGATCAACATTGTCATTTCATAGATGGGTTGCAGTCTAAAACTAGGAAAACCCTTGGTGTCTATGCCCAAGGGAGATTGATAGAGTTAAGCACTTGTCAGATTTTAAAACTAATTGAGTAGGTAGCTAGGAAGGAGGGAGAATTGAGAAAATGTGAAAGTGTAGAAGAATACAACAGGGAATTTTCTATTTGAAAAAACGAGTTCGATTTTATGACAGTGAGGATGAATTCACTAGAGATGAGGTGGTTAATCAGAAAACCTTGCCACTTGAGAAATTGCAATCAGAAATTATGGCTAAAGTTGATTAATTATGGGACTCTATGGATAATAGGTTTCAAGTTGTTATAAAAATTGCTGAAGAGCCCAAGGAGCAAAGTGGTGAGCATGAGCGCCGAAGGCATAAGGAAGCTGGACATGCCACATCTAAGGGTAAGGGTAAAATGGTTGCGATAGAGGTGGCTATAGATAGCGACTCAAATGATGATGGTGGATGTGATGTTTTCCAATATAAACATCCTAAGGGATGTTGGCTAGTTGTATCACACTTGCAGGAATCTGGGGTGTATGCATTACATCCATGACTTGCACAAAGGAAAACAACCAAAAGATTACCTTATCCACAAGGCAATCCTTGATAGTTCTATCAACCATAGTAGTATTATCCAAGTGGAACTCCACTGCAACCTTATGAATTGTACCAATAGTTGTAGCAACCACAATTGTTGGCATTGCCACCTCGAAGGTAGTAGTACCCTTACCAATTACTAGATCCCTATGGTTACTATGTTTAGCAACCTTCATCTTTGCAAGACTCCTCTGGTCATGTTACCACTTACCAAGCTTACCAGTACCCTCCTGAAACATACCAATCACCCTATCCAAAGAGGGATGTCACCTACTATCCTCATGTATCTTTTGTCCCTACACCTACTCCTCCACCTATTGCATAGCTACCACTTGATCCGTCCATGTAGGGTGAATTGCTTGCACAACCACAGTAAAGGAATGCTATGAGGGTAGTTAATTTGTAATTGGTTAACCCATCAAGTGGGTTGGAACCATGAACAAAGAAAAGACCCTTCTTCCAACCTCGCAGTCCACCAAAGTCCTCGGACACATCGACGGTTGGTAACCTTGCTCCTCCACCTTCCTTTATTTTCTCTTTATTTAAGTCCCCTTCAAACCAAAATCCTTCTCAAATCCATACTGTAATGCTAACACATGTTGTATCTAATTGGATTTGAGCTAGTAACCTATCCAAAAAGTTAGCTGATCCTAGGAGTCTCTTAGTATATTTACAAATTGCTAAGAATGGGCCTTGCAAACCTCTTCTTGACTCTGGTTCCAGTGTTAATTTGATCTTGCATGAGATGTACACAATGTGGAGCCTTTCTCCCTTGAAGAAGAGAAACATCTGGTTGGAACTAGCAAACCAGTCCATCACTATTCCATTAGGACTAGTTGAGGACATTGTCACCACCATTTGTGTGTGTTCATATCCTATTGATTTCCTAGTAATAAAAGTGGAGACCTACAATGGGGACTTTTCAATTATTATGGAAAGGGCATGGTTAAGTACTATTGATGCCAAAATGGGCATTAGAAATCTCTCCTTAGAAATATAAAAAATAAGTTTGGAAAGATCGAGAAGAAGAGAGTTCCATGTATTACGTACAACGATTCAGGGTGCCATTGTGTGTAGAAGTTATGGTCAGTAAAGCAGACATCCATCTCTTCATGCAAGTAGTGTGCACTAAAACCTGAGATCCAAAGATGTCTATACATAGCAACCACAAAACAAGAAGACACCTAGTGGTTGATAGCTGATTCTAGTAGCAGTAAATTATGCATAGAACCTATTGAGGGCCTAACATATGAATATGTTGCAAGTATGCATGAACTCCATCAAGTTCATCACTAGCTCTCTGAAAGAGAAAATGATGATGTCAACTGGGGTTATCTAAAAATTCCTAAAAATTTTAAACAAGAGCCCCTTGAATTGAAGACACTACTGGCTAGAATGAAGTATGTATTCTTGAAAAATGGAAGGTTGGTTATTATTAATGCCAAGATTGCTATAGAATAGAAGAGAAAGTTGATAAAAGCTATGGAAAAATGGTCGGTATCCTTTGCCTGGTCATATTCTAAACTCACTAGGATAGATCCAAGAATATGCCAGCATTGAATATACACCAACCCCACTGTCAAGTCAAAATGACAACCGCAACAGCATTTGAATCCCAAGTTAAAATAGATTATCAAAGAGGAGATTAAACAAATCCTCAATGCAAGATTAATCTACCCTTTTGTAGATAGTGAGTGGGTAAGTCCACTCATGATCATATCCAAGAAGGAAGGCAAATGGTAGGTGTGCATTAATTTCTGGCTACTCAACATGACAACTTTTAAGGATTAGTTTTCATTATCTTTTGTCGACCAAGTGTTGGAAACCATTTCTGGGCACAACTATTATAACTTTCTAGATGGTTAAAATGGCTATAACCAAATCTAGATTGCACTAAAGGACTAGGCAAAGATAACTTTCACAAGTCCTTGGGGAACTTTTGCTTATTGTCAGATTCCATTTGGTCTATGTAATGCCTCAGCCATATTTCAATGATTAGTTCTCAACATTTTCCAATAATAGATTGGTAGTGGGGTAGAAGTCTTCATGGATGATTTTTCTACCTATGAAGCTATGTTCAAGTAAGCCCTGGACCATCTTGAGCAGGTGTTAAAGAGATGTGTTGACAAAAACCTCTAGCTCAATTGGCAAAAGAGCCATATTATGGTCAAGGAGGGCATTGTATTGGGGCATTGTATCTCAAAAGTAGGAATTGAGGTGGACCCTAAAAAAATAAGGGTTATCCAAGGAATAACCCACCAACCTAAAATAGTTAAAGAAGTATGATCATTCCTTTGTCATACTGGCTACTACCAGTGCTTCATTGAGAATTTCTCCAAAATCACCAAGCCATTGGTAGAATTGACAAAGAAGGATGCATCATTCATCTAGACCCTTGCATGTGAAGCAACATTTTCAACAATTGAAGCAAAAGCTTGTTAAAACCCCCATTCTTCAAGCACCTGATTGGTCTCGATGCATCAAATTATGCTTTGGGGGTAGTGCTTACATAAATGGATGATAAAAAAATGTCCATATTACATTGACTGTGCAAGCTAGAGCATCATAGGTGCACAACTGAACTACACCACCATAGAAAAGGAGTTGATGGAAGTGGTGTTTTCCCTAGAGAAGTTCAGGCACTATGTGCTTGGCTACAAAGTGTTCATGCGCACAGATCATAGCTCCATCTAATTTTTGATGAATAAACCAATGGTGAGCCCTCATGTCATACGATGGCTTGTGATTTTGTAAGAGTTCAATCTCATGATGGTAGATCACAAAGGTGTGAATAATGTGATCACAAATCACTTATCACAACTAAGATGGGACAACAAGGAGAAAGAAAGTCCTTTATCTGATCAATTTCCTAATGAATCTCTTTTTGTAGGGGCTATTAATGCACAAATGCCCAATGAATCAAAATGGTATCACATCATCCTCACTTATCTGCTCAAGCAAGAACTATTGCAAGGGTTGGACACTAAAAGGAAATAACAATTTCTTCAATGGATCAAGCATTTCATGGAGATTAATGGAAACCTTTACAAAGTCTGTCTTGATGGTCTGGTACATTGGTGTGTTCTTGATATGGATCAACTACGCATTCTCCAAGATGATCATGAAGGTTCTTGTGGGGGCCATTATGTTGGGCGATGCATAGCCATAAAAATCCTCATGGCAAGGTATTATTGGCGAATAATCTTTAAGGATACATACCAATTCATCTATGCTTATGATCATTGCCAAAGGGATGGTGGAATGACAGCTCAAATGGAGGGGTCACAAAAATGGATACAACCTCTTGAGCTATTCAATATTTGGGGCATTGACTTTATGGGTCCCATCACGCCTTTATCAAATGGAAAGACATATATAATAGTCATAGTTGACTATTGTACCAAGTGAGCAAAAGTAGCAGTTGTCACTGATTGTACATTCACCACTACTGCTTGGTTTGTACAAAAAAACATCGTAAATAGGTTTGGTTTACCTTGTGCATTAATTTTTGATAATGGAACTCATTTTACATGTGCCACTTTCTTGAAACTAATGTAGTGATTGGGGGTTGAGCATAAACTCATAACATCATATCACCCCCAAGCTAATGATCAAGCTGAGGTCACTAATTAGGAGATTATAAAAATCCTAACGTGTACCATTAGCAAATACCAAAGGGATTGGAGCACTAAATTAAATGATGCCCTTTGGGCCTATCACTCTACATGGAAGCTTCCCATGGGTTATTCTCCCTATAAGCTTATGTATGGAAAACTACCAACACTACCCATCCAATCTGAGCTTCATACACTCTCTACAACCTGTGACCTTGACCTAAATCTATGTCTAGCATAGAAAGAATAACTTGCTATATGAAAACCAGTTATTGGCCATGTCATCTAATGAAACACGTAAGGCATTCAACAGGAAATGTCATGACCTCAAAATAAGAAAAGTCGATTTTCAACCAGAAGACAAGGTTCTCTATTGGAATCTTGCACATGTACCCCAACAAACCAAATTTCAAACATTGTGGGAAGGACCTTACATTATTGGTGAGACTTTGCCATCTAGGGCCATGATCATCTACAAACTTGATAGCCTAGATAAGAAAAAACTAGTTAACATTCAACAAATAAAACTTTTCCATGAGCCCAAGCTAACCAACTCAACAAACACCTTGCTAAGTTGACAACCATGCTCAATCTTTTAGAACTCCCCCTTCCAACTTAGTCATGTGGGAGATGGCCACCCATACTAACACTTTATGTGGCTCCTAAATTTTTTAATTTTTTGTTTTACACATTTTTAATTTTACAACTTTTTTTTTCATATTCTTTGTTTTACATCTTTATTTTACATATTTGTGTTTTTTAGGATATTGATCTTTTCTTGGTTTTTGTTTTATACCATTGTTAATGCATTCAATATTTACTGCCTACTCTTTTACTTTCTTTTATGTTTGCTTATGTTTGATGTGTTGCTCTACTTTTTTTGCTAATAAGGTGGCAGGTACAATGGTAATGCACTACTTGATAGTGGTATGTTTCATTTGTAATTTGATTGTTGATGTTTAGTTTCTAACTTTGAATGTCATTACTGATGACTAGGAAATGGTTTCTTTTGATGTAACAAGTAGTGAGTCCACATCATCCACCCATCTACATACTCTATGGTTTTTCTTGTTTTGGAAGCCTGTAGTCTCTTCTTCATTAATGCAACTTTAATAAATTTATGACTTGTGTATTTTCTAGAATTGGGAAGAAATCAAAGGTTTGGACAGGGTGTGGCTTCAAAGGAATGTGGTATTCTTCATGCTTTTCTATTTTCCTATGTGCAGGAGTGTTCTCGTAAGCTTCTCATTATTCCATGTGATTTCACAATAGGAAGTCAAATAAGTCCTTGCATGATATGGTCCTCATCCAAAAAAAAAAAAAGATGAGGATTCAAAGCATAACCCTTGGACAAAATAAATGCAAAAAAAAAAAAATGCATGGGTCTTTGCATGGTGTGGTTCCCATTCAAAAAACAAAAAAAAAGGATCACAAGCATTCACATGTGATTCGATCAAATTCTGCAGACTATAATTACTAAGTATGCTAAAGCTAAACAGTGTGTGCATGTTGTTCATTCATTGTCTTCCCAGTCCCACTTGTGGAATGAAATTGTATGGTTAAGTGTAACTTAGGCATAATATTTTTATTATTTTGTGTTTTATCAAATTACTGTAGGTAAGTTAGTACTTACTAACCTTTTTTTTTTGACTAATTGTATAGGCACAATTACCTTCATTTCTTCCTCATATTGTTGATGTTGTTTACTATTTTCTTCAATTTGCAGCTGTTCCAATTCATGTGTCACCCATTGAAGAAAATTTTGAAGTTGTAGAATCCTATGTTATCTCTAGACATATCTTTCAAGATTGGGATGTCTAGGAGATGGGTGACTTGTTCTTATTGTTTTAGCTTCTAATGTAGAGGCTAATGCTATAGTTCTTTCTTCTTCTTATTGTAAAATCTGTTCTAGATTTTCTCTCTCTTCTCTTGAAGGAGGGTTTAGTTGAGAATCCATGTAAATAGTTTGTAATTAAAGTTGACATTTATATAGTTTCAATTCTTCTTTCTTCTGTTTTACTTTTCTCTAGACAGTAATATATTGGTGAGTATTGTAAATTGGTACTTCTTTCAATCTTTTTTCTAATTTTGTTAGTTGTCATTGCATGTCAATATACATGAGATCATCCTTAGGATTTCTAGGTTGCCTATACTTTTGCTTATGATGTGATCTTAATGATGCAGCATGATTCATATTAGTGTAAAAAATCACATCAGAATCATCCAAATCCCTCCCCTCAGGAAAAGAAGAATTTAATGCCTGAACAAGATTACAATTAGATATAAGACCACTACTACCGTTAGTATAGTAGTTAGAGGAATGAAGGAGAATATCTCCTTGATGAAAAGGTACTTCATCATTAGAAATAAACTCATAAAGCTATTTAGAAAGATTATGATTGACAATAAAATTAATCTTACTGGGGTATTTGTCTTTTTTTGGACATTTATTTTCAAAATGATTCCCCTTACATAAGAAACATTTTATCTCATTTCATTGAGCTTTCTGATTTCTTCATTTAAACATTCCTATAAATTTCCATGTCAATTGTGTTTGAGGATATTTTCTTTTCCATTGTTTTTGTGCAGGTCTACGAAATTTCTTTCAAAACTTTTTATCTTGGCAATAGGTTGTCTTTAAATATTTATCCTCAAGACATAACTTTAAACAAAATGATTTATCTATTTTACTAGTTAATTCTTTTATTTATTTTTCTGCCTACTGATCATAACATAATTCCCTATTAATATCCATAATGAATTATCTGATAGCTTTGAAACTCATTTTGGCTAAAGTCATGGTTTGGCATTTTAATTATGTGATGTATTTGTTGTAGAAAGGCTATGGTCAACAACCAATTAGATGTTCTTTAGCACCTACCTCATGTGTTAATTTTCCACATTAATAGAGTTGTTCCATTTCATCGAAAAACTTCTTTAGATCTTGGATTCGATATAATCTAGCCTTATAATATCTATCCCTATAAACATTATCCTAATTTTATTTATTATCTATGAATTCCTTAATAATGACATTTAGAAATAATATTGAGGGGGAATTTACTAATTTTCTTTTAATGTTGTTGGGAATGTGATTCCACCAACACCTTAAAATTCCTTGAAAATTATATGTTGCATTCCAAATTTCCATTTTGGATTCTTTGTGTTATAGTAGGATTTGTCCAAAGAGATAGCTCTATATAACATCTATGGTATCTTGACATCCTTTCATGTCCTTATTATCCATGGAAAATATAAGAGCTTTGTCTCTAGAGTTTTTTGACTTGAATGGTAGAAAAATCAATAGGATTTTCTACAGAACCACCAGTTGTCTATTTGATCAAAAATTATTTTTTACTATCAAGTGAAGGTTCTTTTTTTTGTTCTAAATCTATTGAATCAAAAACTCTAGTATTAGCACTAATAATTTTCTCTATTCCTTTCCTTGATTTCTCCTTAGCCTTGAATCGAGCTCTATGTGATTTACCAGTTGATAGAGAAGAACTTGTAAAAGGAAGAGATTCTCTTTCTTATTTGGAACTATTGATTTGTTTAGGTACCTAGACTTGATGAATATGTTTTATATCTTATCTAATATAGTCTAATGAGGCACTATGTCTTTCACTAGTTTTTACTAGATGCTATGTATTATCTACTATTGTAGAGATTCATTGGTTCACCCAATTTTGGAGTTGTATTGTATATGATGGGGCTGTAACACTCTTTTTCCAAGGTATCACATATATGGCTTCTTTTGGGGCTTTTTTTTCTTCTTCTATATTCATATTAATGTTTAGAAATGCATCAAATTCCATGTAATGATAGTGTATATCATGTTTTTGAACATTGGTATGTGGGCATGAAGGATCTATGAAGGAATCTGCAACTGATGATGTTGCTACAAAGGGTTCTTCATCTAAAGAGGAAGAAGAAGGATAAGATTCTTCTTTATAAGGGTTGGAAGAAGAAAATTCTTCTATAATGGCCTTTTCTTTGCTTTGGGATGGAAAAGGTCCTAAAACCTTCTCAAAATCTATTTTAATATTTAATTGTTTGAATATTTTATCCATTGTTTCTATAGCTTTTACTTTGTCTACTATTTCTTGTGCTAACTCTTCTATTTGCTTGAATATAGGTTGTGGCTAAGACCTAGGGATTAGATCTAAAGGATTTGAGACTAGATGAAAGAGTTTCTTTGACCTAGATTTCTTTCTTGTAATCTTAAAGGGATCTTCTTCTATAAACTTTGGAAATTTTATATGTACCTGATACCTACGTTTACTGGTTCTCCCTTTCTTTGGTCTAATATACTCATAAAACTCTTCTTGTAACTTAGTTAGATTTGGATATTGTGTGTGTACCAGAAGGTCTTCAATATTGATTTTTCTCCATATTCTAGGTTGGTGGTACTAACATGTGTAGCTTGCTGACCTAAACGCAAGAGTGTTTTTATATTTTTTGTATCGAATAACTTAAATACTAATCTAGTTCCTATGGTTGAATAGATACTATCGGGAACCATATCTAGTGGGATATAGGTAATAAGCATTAAACTAGAAAATAAATTTTGATTATGTAATGAAAGTGTGAAATTAGGAAGTGTGACTACCAAGGCATCTATTTCCAGATGACCTTTTGCCTATGTGATGATCGCATCATAAAAATTCTTGAATCAATGATCTATTAATGCAATCCAGTAAGGCCATTGTAGTCTATAATTAAAGTGAGGATAGATATGGACATCTATTTTAGCGATATGTACATAATTATACCAATCATCAATCGACTTATCAACCTCCTCCAGGGCAAAAAAAAGTAAGGGCAACAATGCGAAGACCTGAGCTAGAAATTTAAAGATCACACTCAAAAATGTGCATCAAGCTCAGACTTTGAGAGAATTTGATAAAACTACACGAGTAAATTTCATGCTACTTCAGAATGAGAGGAAGAGTTACACCTAATGGACTTTGATATAACTAATATAAATGTTGAATATAAGAAAAAGAATGAGTGGAACCTGCAAGAGTTCATGATGAAGATGACATAGTTGTTGCAGTAGATGCATCACGTTACCTCACTACACAACTTACAATGCTTGTCCTTCAGCTTTATTGCATGTCTTACTTTGGTGATACAAAATTCCATAACTAAAAGTTTGACTAAGATAGATAAGATAAAATACTCTCTTAATGAGAAGTTTCAAATAATACTAAAGATCATAGAGGAGAAAAAAAAAACAAGAAAGTTCTAAGAATAAATATAGAAGAAGAAAAAAGAGAATGGAAAGGAATCATTACCATTGAAAACTTAAAGCTACACTAGTAGAGGAGGTTGAAGATTATGATTCAAATAATAAAGTGTATGACATATGCGAATATTAACATTTAAAGGGTAGTTATCCCATTTTTTCATACTTTTAAGATTTTGGGGTATATGCCTTAAACCCAACATTTGGAAAAAGATAAACACCTAGGACGTTATGTTATCCTTAAGTAAACTATAGGTAGTAGTTTCACCACCAACAATTTTGCCTAAATGGATGCCATATTAGCCTTAGTACTACTAGCAATAATGGCTTAACCTATAGTTGTGGGAGATGCCATCACCAAGGCAGCAATATCCTTACCAATAGCTAGATCATTATGGATACTATGTCCAATAGCTAGTGTTACCAAGTGGCTCTACTATCTCATATATTATAGGGATCTTACCAGTTTTGGACCAATGGGGTTTATCATATGATACACAATATAACCCAATGGTAAGTTTTGAAGATGATCAGTGAATTGCCAAGAACACTCATGTATATCATTACATTTTAGAAATATAAAAGATATTATTATACATATGATACAATTAAAACCTATATTGCTATGGTGAAAGACTGAGAAAATATTTATAATTTTATGTTTTATAATTTTTATGTAGTTTAGAATTATAAAAACTATATCATAATAAAAATACATGCATTGAAATCCCTCTTAGGAATATATACAATGATTGTGTTGCAATTCCTCTTAGAGATAGATATAACACCATACACAAAATAAAAATAAAAATTACTTTTAGTTACATCCTTGATGATCCAACAACATGTTGTATAGTTGTGATTTTTTTCTTGGGTAACGATGAATCATAAAAACTTATGAAAGTTAGAATTAAATAAATATTTTTATTATTTTAATTTTTTATAACTATTTTTTATGTTTTAATATTTAAGGCATCAACGATAGAATAAGGGAAAACCATAAGATTTATTCAAAGCATAAACATTAGACTCCACATTGACCAAATGATTCTAGGCTATGTAAGTAAGATAGCACTCTTACAAAGTCTAGCCACACTTTTGAAAGTGACAACTCAAAACACACATAATAAGGAATCAACTTACTTAAGGAAGGAAGAGATCTTCAAATAAATTGAATGCTAGAAGCTCAAGTGAAATTAAAGTTATACATAAGATATGTATGAGAGCTCATCCTAAATATTTATAAATTTTGCAACAAAAAAAAAGAAGGTTCATCAATGCCTAGGTATCAACAAAGATCTATCAACATAGCTTGATCTGATCTTGATTACATTGAAGGTAAAGAAGGCCAAACTAGGCCTAGAGGTGTATGCATCAATATCCTTGCACTAAAATAGGAGGTGCATTGATGTAGGCTAGTAAATGTATTCCCTCAAATTACACTTTCCATAAACAATTCCAAATAAAATTTGGAACCCAAGTACACATGCTGAAAGGATCAAAGGACATCCAAATGTAGTTGGAATCATCCTAAAAATCTTGGAATCATGCATACAATCTCAAAGTATGACATAAGAGGTAAGGATGCATATCAAGAGACTAAGAACTTCAACATAGCAAACTAGATTATAAATACATGATATATAAAATAATTTCCAAATATATGGCTTACAATTGATTCACAAATTACCACTTGATGCCTCATTATTTCCTTATGACTAAGTAAATCTAGTCACATAGATTTAAAATCCAAGACATAAACACAAGAACTAGACACATGACAAAATCAATGTGGAGGAATTACAAATGTAAAACATAGATAATGACTATGTTATAATATAATTCATTTCACAAGAAGTAATAGGGAATGATGGTAGAGAAGAAAATACACTTGACATGCTTGCAGGAAATAGGAAGAAGCTAGAAGGATAGGGTCTCTACCACGTATCATTCACACCTATGCCTTCTTCTATGTTATCCATATTCAAATAATCTCTTGCCTTTCCAACTACTCTAGCACTCATTTAAAAGATCTTGAAATGGTATTTTCTTAATCTAAAAGATCAAGAGCATGACCATTTGTCTTCATATCTCTCTCTCAAGGAAGGCTTCTTAGCTATAGATATTGGATTTGATGATTGATGGTGTTCCTCCTCTTCTTTTGAGACTAGTAGTTCTCTTATAAGACCATTGAACAAGGACTAATATTTCTTAATCCCCTCCCAAATAGGTCAATAGAATCCTAAGCACAATCACCTAAGCATGATAAGTTGTAATAATTCTAGAAATTAAATGAGATCTCCAAAGCATTATACAACTATTGCAAAAAATGACCATAGAAACAATGATAAGTATAACCCTTGGGAACACAAGGTGAACATCATCACAACTACAAAATCCAAGTGTGCAAGGGAAAGTAGACATAAGATGGAAATAATTTAAATAATGATCAAAATTACAAAGTACATATCCAAGTCATGAACAATGCAAATAAAAAGAATAAGAAGAATAAATGTCCATAGAAATCTAAAAATATAACCAAGGATTAAATTAGATAAGTCACAAAAGATATCAAGAAGACCAAAACATTAAAATCTTATATTCAATGATATCCAATCCAATGGGGTTAGAAAATGGGAGATAAATAGAGTAACCCAAGGTAAAACAAATAGGTGCAATTAAGGTAAGGTGGAAAAGGATTGCCATGATCAAACCTTGAAGCTTGTAGAGTCGATACTCATATAAATATAAGACTAATCAAGTGCTTTATGCTATGAAAATACCACCACCATCGAGAGGTAATCTTGAGCTTACTCACTCATAATGCCAATCCATCAAGAATTTACAAGTGGATCCTTCTCATAAAATACACCTTTCTTTCTTCCTCTTATAAAACCCATTGATGGAAAACCCATGGATTCCTAACAACTAGTGAGACATCAAAATCAAACATAAGTCTATCCCCTTTAATGGTCAAATATCATTCTCTAATTTACCTAATTGACTTCCTACTAGCCATAAAAATGGAAAAGAATGGAATTGAAGAGATGGAGAATGAATGATGGACAAGAAAGAGAATATGGGAGTGAAATATCACTAGATCGCAAACCAGTCATGCAATTAGCTTATGGAAACATGTGAGAATATCCTACATTTCATGAGAGATATACTATTGCATCCCTTCATCACTACTCATCCACACAATAGGGATATATCTACAAGTTCCCTTTTTGAGTGAAATATTACACTTGTCACTACTAGTGCCATCTAGTCTTGATTATTTTACAGTCCAACCATTGGTAAAATTGGACCAAGGAAATTTTATACAAATAATTTAGAATTCAAGATTCTAGTTTTGATTTCCTTCATCCATGTTGCCTAAATTTTGCTTTATTGAAAACCTCTCATTAATCCCTTTGGTTGTACTAACTAATCCAAATCCCAATAATGATTACAATGTCATGACCAAATAATTATATTCTCATGGTGGATATGACTATGATTTAAGTCAAGGATTATGTTATTGATCCCAAAGAACATATGACTTTAGGAATTAGGTGGAAACACCATTTGATATTACCAAATTTTACTAAGAGAGAGACTTCTAGGCCTTCATAGACATGGGTAGGAATGAGCAAGATATTGTCTAAGACCATGGTATTTGGAGGTTAAGAGATCTAGGAAATAGGTTGAACATGAGATAGACTTTACATGATTATTGATCTAACCACTCATTTTGATTTACTTAAGTGATTACATGATTAGTTTAGAATGGTAGAAATATCAATTTATGTGGACCAAAGAGCTTGTAATAACATCAATCTTCCCATTGCCTCTTCTTCTTCTTCTTCTTTCAAGATTTTTCTTTTTCTTTTCTTTCATTATTGTTTCACTTTTTCATTGTCATTATTTTTCATTTTATCATTTTTTCCTTTTAGGAGAAGAGGATTTTTTATGGTGCATGGGAATTATGGGAAAGAGTTAAATTACCATCTGATTCAACTTGCACGAACATGAGAATCCATTCCTCATGTCATGGCATGCATAGGTTCATGAGATCATAAATCTCTTTTGACTAAGGGTGGTCAAGCATGGCAAGCACATGTACCTTGGTTTAATCACATTGATTAGATATATTATGGTTTTTACAAGGATCCTTGATGACACACCCTTTTCTTACTAGTGATCAAACACTTTTCTAGGATTCTAGAGCTCACACCCTAAGATGTGAACCCATCACTTACCTGTGATTCCAATACTAGTAGCTTCAACAAATCACAATGTAATTCTTAGCTCCTCACTAAATTTGAGCTTGGTTTACTAGTGATGAATAGAGGAAAAGTGGATGGATGAATTTTTGGAGTGGGCATTCCATTGGTTAAGGTATTAGCACTTTAGCACTCTAGCATCATCATCACATTTGTAAATCACCCATCCACCATTGGATTATTTTGTGAGCATTCATAAAGTGCATTAATTGATTTTTCCTATAAGCATAAAACACAGTCAAAATAAATATCAAACCAAAATAATAAGAAACTTAGAGGATGATATATCATTAATTTAAAAAAAATACAAAAAGACACATCAAACAAACAAACCATACTATACCACGAAAGAAATTACATGGAGGGCTCTTCTTCCACAAAAAAGTTCAAGGCTAGTACATAACAATCTCCTTGTTGAACTTATTATTGAGAAGAATACCCTCCTTGGTCTCATTTTTTTTGAAGACAATCATGAAAAAGAAGATGAGCATGAATCCTCATAGCAAGCTCTATCCTTCTTTCTTTTATAAAAATGCTTTCATTTGTGAGGTGATGAATTCCCTACCATGAAAGGGATATAATGCTTATGGTACTATCCAATAGTGTATGGGGAAGGAAAATGAGCATGGTTCCTTGCATTAATAAATTGAACATGTTCCTACTATGGCCAATTTAAACTTCTGTAATGGTACAAAAGACCATGATGGACATTGGTGGACTAATGGCTATGGAGATGGTTGTGGTGGATATGACCAATATTGAGGGGGTATTACATAATTTATTTGACTTATAGGCTATTAAGTTTCATGGTAGGAAGAAGGATGACATGAGGAAGATTATTGTGATGTAGATGAAACATCCCAAGGATCAGACTCCATTCCTTATTGAAGTTGTGACTAAAAACTAGACCACAAGGATAAGAAATTTGATCATGATAAGGGCTCTTACCATTTTTTTTTCTTTAACTAATTACTTTAATGAATTTTTTATAAATCCTTAAAAATTAATGTTATCATTTGATATAGAACTTTCCAAACCTTGTCAACAACATTGGCAAGCTCTGCCAAAGTCCTTTTACTTCCTAGGCTTTCATGAACAAGGGCTTCAACAACATTAGAAGGTTAAATATTATATTCAATGTTCTTTAAATTCTTTTGACATTATGGATTTATGTTTTCCTCCTCTACATTTACATGTTTATTCCATTAATTTTCCAATTTAGCTACAAGATCTAACATAGTATAATTTAATCCAATGACCTATGTTATGGATTACCAATAACATACATAGCCATCCTTTCATGAGTCTACAACTATAGTTCTTCTATCAGGTGCATTAATTGGTCATTTTTTCTGAATCCATAGTTTGAACATTAATTTAACACATAATTATACTATTCTATGAACAAATCTAATGATTCATTAGTATCCTTTCGTCATCCTAATATCTTCTTTCTAAGATTTTCAACTTGAGCATAAGATTGAATTTTGACATTGAATGGTTTTAACATGTCTTCCCAATAAGGGATGGAATTGGGTGAAAGAGGTTGATACCATGTTTTAGCATGATTAGTGAATATGTAAGGAAAAATATGGAGTTTCTACCACTTATTGTTTAACCTTTTCAGCTCACAAGAGATGACAAATGTTTGAACATGGAAATAGGGATCATCATATAACTTCCCACTAAATGTGGAAATGATAGCCATATCAATATTTTTTATTCTTCTTTTCTTAATGCTTTCAAGTGAGATGAAAACTTCTTCATTAATTTGACCCTCGTATGTCATGAAAATAATGGCTTATTCAAGTCATTAACATTTCATTCAATTGAACAAATGAAAAGATTGAAATAATGGACTAGTTCAAATCACCAAAAGTATATCTCAAGTCCCACAAGAAAAGATTCATGAACTTCCTTCCCTAGAATCATTCATGTTGTACTAATGAAGTATCTAGGAGAAGGTCTTGCCTACTTCCTAACATGCATGCCCTTGTACTCTTGCTCCTTAATCATATCACAAAGATCTTACTTTTAACAAGAAGCATACTTTAATTATTAGGGTAACATGAGTTCTTAATCTACCAAATCCTAGATGAAGACTTGATTGGACAAAGCCTCCTTGAAGGTAGCAAATGTAGATTCTCTAGGTTCTTTGAAAAATCATTCATGTGCATCACACCATCATCCCCATTTTTCTTAATGAAATTTTATCATAATGGGAGGTGCTACTTCATTCACCATGTTTTTGAAAGTGATTTGAACTAATTGATGTTTCTACTTCAATCTATTTTCATTGTTAAATTTAACCATGATTGCTTTGATTATTTAGGTCCTACAAAATTCACAACTTAAGAAAAAGGAGAATTATGAATGTACAAGTATTTCAAGATAATTCACCAATGTCTTCCCTAATAACGGTATCAATAATAGAGGCCCACCAACTTTGGACCAATGAGATTTATCATATGAAATGTAGTGTGATACAATTGTAAGCTTTGAAAATAATGTTAAGTGTATTGTCTAAAACACTCATGTATATCATTGCATTTAGGAAATATAAAAGCGATTACATGTTTCCATGATGAGACATAAAGAAAATATTTATAATTTTATGTTTTATAATTTTTATAAGTTTTTGAATTATAAGAAACAAAACAATAATAAACACACATCCATTACAATTCCTCTTAGGGATAGGTACAATGCCACATATTAAGTGTGATAAAAATTACTCTTAGTCATAACCTTGATGGTACAACATCATGCCATATAGTTGTAACCTCTTTGGAAAAGGATGAATCATTGTAGCTTATGAAAATGAGTAGTATAAATATTTTTGATTTTTTAATTTTTAAGGCATCAATGTTAAAACAATGGAAAATCATAAGCTTTATTCACATGGAAACATTGGACTTTGCATCAACCAAATGGTTCCAAGCTACATGAGTAAGGTATCACTCTAATAGAGTCTAGTTGCACTCATGAAAGTGATGATTCAAAATATACACAACAAGAAAATGAATCAATTTTCCCAAAGGAGAAATAACTCTTCACATAAATTGAACATCAAAAACTTAAATGAAATTAAACTTATGTATAAGATATGTATTAGAGCTCATCCTGGATATTTATAGTTTTGTGAGGTAATAGAGAAAGTTCTTTAGAACCTAGCCATTAACAAAGTTTCTTCAATGTAACTTGAGCTAATATGAAAGATAAAGAAGGAAAAATCAGGTCTAGGGAGGTGGGGAGGTACATCAATGCCATAGCATTGGCGTAAAAGGTGTGCTAACATAGGATAGTCAACACATCCTCCTAAATCACACTTTACATAAATAATTTAGGATGAAAGTCATAACTTGAGGAAGCATGCTTGAAGGACCAAAAGACATTTGAATAAAGTCAAAATCATTCTAAAGAGCTTGGAATCATGCACATAATTTTGAAGTATGACATAGGAGGCAAGGATACATCTTAGAAGATCAAGAACCTTAACCAAACATGCTAGAGTACATAGAAGATAGGGTACATGAAATATGTTCCAAATCTAGAGCTTACAATCGACTTACAAATTTCCACTAGATGCGTTATCAACACATCTTTTCATCATTACTATCCTCTTGAATATTATAGACCTATTACTCCATTACCTGAATCACCCTCCACATATACTTCTGATTACTCATAGTACCATGCATCTCATGTCTCTACTTCTTCACCACCTACACCATTAGTGCAAGGTAAAATTCCTTCACAACCTCATTGATGGAATGTTATAAGAGTTATCAACTTGCAAGTAGATGATAATTCAAATGGTTATAAGTGTAAACCTTGGAAGAAGTTATTTTTTCAACCTAAAAATCCATCCAAACCATTACATGCATTTGTGGTTATGGAACTTTCTTAAACTACTCAAAGAAAGGCCATCAAGCTTCTTTTAAATAAAAGATATCAAAATGTTCAATTTGTCAAGTTAATCCATCTTGTGCTAGATTAAATAACTATATTACATCTTCCCAAGAAAAGAACTAATCCTAGAAATCCCCTAATCTATTTTCTAAAAATGATTCATGCAAGGATTTATTAGACTCAAGTTTTGGTGTAAATTAAATTTCTTAAGAAATATATAAAGCATAGAACTTACCTCCACTTAAGAAGTGTAATATCAAGTTAGAGATTGTAGATTAATCCATTACTACATCATTGTGATTGGTGGTGAAAATTATGACTTCCATTAGTGGGTGGCATATCTGGCAAATTTCATGATAATTCATATGGAAAAGTATATGGATGACTTCCCTATCATTATGGGAAGGACTTGGCTAAGTACCATTGATGCCAAGTTGGGAATGAAAGACCTCTTTTTGAAAGTCTCTAAGAAAAATAAATTAATAAGATAGATAAGAAGAGGGTTTCATGCATTATGTATAATTATGCAAGGTAAAATGGCATATAAAAGATATGTACAATCAAAGGCATAATCATTGCAACATGAAAAGTATTTCTTGAATCCACAAGTGCTCAAAAGTTTCTCTATACGACAATCACAAAATAATAAGGTACCTTGTGGTAAAACATAGATAACAACTCTAGTTCTACAATATGTATGGAACCAACAAAGATCCTCACAAGTGAATAGCTACATAAAATGGATGAAAGAGAGAAAATTAGATACCAACTCTTAGATTCAAAAAATAGGAAAGAATTACTAGAAACCTCTGAGCCCTTAGAATTGAAAACATCACCATAATCTTTATCATATATGTTTCTAAGTAGTTGGAAGTTGGTAATCATTAATGTCTAACTCACTAAGGGGTAGAAGGAGGAGCTATTGGAAGTATTTAACAAATGGCCAACAACCTTTTCCTAGTGATATGATGAAATAATAGGGATAGTTTCATGCATAGTGCATCATTGAATCTACACAGATTCCACCATCAAGCCTAAAAGACAACCACAAATAAGGTTGAATTTATAGCTCAAACAAGTTGTTAACAAGGAGGCCAAAAAGCTCCTCAAATCTGGATTCATCTACCCTATAGTAGATAGTAAGTAGGTGAGCTCACTTGTCATTGTATCAAAGAAATAAGGTAATTGAGGATCTATATAAACTTTAGACTATTAAACATAGTTACTTTCAAAGATTATTTTTCTTTATCATTTGTAGATTAAGTATTGAATACCATTGTAGGGCATAAATATTACAATTTTTTGGATGTATATTATGATTATAATCAAATCCAAATTTCCAAAGAAGACTAGAGCAAAACACCCTCCATAAGTTCTTTGTGGACTTTCACATATAGAAAAATGTCTTTTTGGCTTATGTAATGCTCCTACAACCTTTCAATGCCTAGTTTTTAGCATTTTTAGTAGTAAATTAGTAATTCTATGGAAGTCATCATATATGACTTCTCCACCTATGTTGCCATTTTCAAACAAGCACCAGATCATCTTGAGCAAGTTCTAAAATGATCTATAAAAACTAACTTAAAGCTTAATTAGCATAGAAGTTGCTTGATGGTTTAGGAAGGCATTATCCTAAAGTATAGAATTTTAGAAAACGATATTAAGGTGAAAAAAGATAAGAATCCCCTAAGGAATCACTAGATAACCTCAAATAGTTAAGGATGTGAGGTCATTCCTTGGACACACTAGTTATGGTAGATGTTTCATAGAAAATTTCTCTAGAATCGTCAAACTATTGGTGAAACTCACTAAGAAGAATGAAACATTTGAATAGACTAAGGGATGTAAGTGAGCATTCCAACTTTTGAAGCAAAAACTCATAGAAATACCTATCTTATGGGTACTAGATTGATCTAGATCATCCAAATTATGGCTAATGCTTCTAATTATGCCTTGGAAGTTGTGCTAACATAGATGGATGATCATATACATTCATATTACATCCATTATGCTAGTAGGAGCATTGCAAGTTCACAACTCAACTACATCACAATAGAAAAAGAACTGATGACAATTATTTATGTTTTCAAAAAATGCAAGTACTATGTGCTTAAATATATAGTTTTTATGCACACTAATCATAGTTCCATCTACTTCCTCATAAATAAATGAGTAGTTAGTCATCATGTCATAAGGTTTCTGATGATTCTATAATAATTTGAGCTAACAATGGAGGATAAAAAGAAAACTAATAATGTCATTGTTAATCACTTGCCTTAGTTAAGACGAAATAATAAGGTTGATGAAAAGTCTTTATGAAACCCATTTCTAGATAAGTTGCTTTTCTCCAAAGTAGTTGAGACTATAACACCTTAGCTCACAAACTAATATGATGAATTCCATTTCTATATACTCACATAGAAGACATATAATAAATATAGCCATAAGAAAAAACAATAGTTCCTTCACCAAGTTAAGCATTACATGGAGATAGAGAAAAACCTCTATAAGATCTATGCAGATGACCTAGTACAATGGTGTGTATCTAATGAAGATCAACTTTGATTTTTCCAAGATGCTCATGAAGGTTCTTGTGGGGGCTATTATGCTAGGAGAAGAATGATCATTAAAATTTTTATGGTAATATATTTGTGGCCTATGATATTCAAGGGTTTTTACTACTTTACCCATTCATGTGAATGATATCAACAAGATGGAGAAATGATGGTCAAAATAAAAGAGTCTTAGAAATTGATTTAGCCACTGAAGCCTTTCAATCTTTAGGTAATTGATTTCATGAAATCCATCATCCTCATTTCCAATGAAAACATCTACATTATTTTTATTGTTGATTACTATATTAGATGGGCTATAGTTACAAACATCACTAAGTGTACTTTCTTCACTATAGCTTGATTCTTTTAACAACAAGTGGCAAATAGGTTTGGTATATCTAAGGTACTAATTTCTAATAATTAAACCCAATTTATAGGTTATACCTTTAGAAAGTTAATACAATTCTTATGGGTGGAACATAAACTCACAACACCCTCCAACCCAATGGTCAAGCTGAAGTAACTAATAGGAAAATTACTAGAATTTTAACAAGAACCATTAGTAGAGATAGGAAAGATTAGAGTACAAAATTCAATGATGCCCTATGGAATTATCACTCAACCTAGAAACTCCCTATAATCTACTCTCCCTATGATTTAGTGTATAGAAAGTTACCCAAAGTTCCAATTCAAAACAAACTTTATACACTTACAATTGTATTTAACCTTAACTTTGATATTAACTTAGTGTAAAAAGAAATATTGATGTTGTTCAACATGTTGGATGATAATCAAAGGGTAGTCCTCATTATGAATGAAGTATATAAGACATAAGATAAGCAATGAAATAACACCTAAATAAGAAGATTTAAACTCTAACTAAGAGACAAGGTTCTCTATTGGAATCCCATGCATATGCCTTAACAAACTAAGTTTCAAACTTTGTGGAAAGGATAGTACATCATGAATTCAACCTTTTCTTTTAGATCCATGATAATTTCCCATCTAATTACCTACCAAAAGCACTTTTTAGTTAATATCCAATAAGTAAAGCCATTCAAAGACCATCAAACAACTAGAACCAGACATGACCTCTCAACACATGGACAAGAACACTTTATTTTTAGGATCTCCTCCTTCTAACTCAATCATGGTGGAGACAACCATATAAATAAATACCTTAAGAGGATAAATTTTTTCACTTTTTTTACATAATTTTTAATTATTTTCAATTATTTTCAATTATTTTTCTTACATTTTCTATTTTCTTAAAAATTTTATTTTCTTCTATATTTTATTTTATTTTTCTTTACATTTAACATCATATGTGTTTTTTCAATTTTCAAATTTTCAAGATTTTATTTTTTTTATTTCTATTACCATTATTAGCAAATGTATTACATCAGCATTGTTGTTTCTATGAGCAAGCCATCCTTGTTTTTGGAATCATGTTCTATCCTAGCAAATTATCAGCTACATAATGGTATAAGAAAGTGAGTCTGCAACATCCACTAATTCCATTTCTATTAATAAGAGATCCTCATTGTAGTGTTACTATGGTTCTTTCACACAAAAATAAAAAGAACTAGTGATCCCATTATCCAATGAAAAGGGAAAAAGCCAAGTTGAAATGGACAATGTTATGGCCTTAATGGGATTTGCTACTTCTTCCATGAGTCTCATAACACAAAAAGGAGTGTATCAGTGCTCCTATTGCAATCCAATAAGGAAGTATGTATTATGGAAATGTAAAGTGTGATTTCTTAAAAGAAAAGAAATAAAAACACACCTTCATGAGAATGTCTTAGGAAATAAGCATTGGTTATGGGGCTGAAAATACAAGTTACCCATGTCTAAAGGAATCCCTCAACTAATGTTTTAGATTTATTTTCTATGATGTCTAACTACTTCCTTTTCCTTTCCTATTAAGTGATGGTCTTCTCTTGTGGTTGCTATCTTCTTCTAGTTATATGTTAGGATTGCAAGATAATGTAAGACCACTAGTACTAGTGTGGACTTAGTTTGGAACCTAGCCAGATGAGCTTATGCCTTACATTAATCACTTGAATCACAAGAATCTTTTTATTAAAATTATAAGGAGTCTTGCATCCCTATCCCTCTACCCCTTCTAGATTCCATTATTCATCTCACTATTATGTACCATGATTGCCTTGATGATTTTCGATTTGTAGGGTGCAAGGTCCTGATCACAATGACTATGTGAGTATGATGTATGATGAGCACCAAGGTATTCCTATGTCCAACCATACAAATACAAGCATTCATGCATGATCTAGTCGAACTCCAAGGATTAAGTGCTTATGTGCTTACATAGAACAAGGATGGGTTATGTGATCGTTGTCTTCCCAAGCTTACTTGTAAGGCATAATTATATGGTTAAGTAAACTTGAGGTATATGATTTTTATGTTTTATGTTCCTAGTGCTTAAAATGGAGAAATAAAATAAGTGAGTAACTAATTTGATTTAACTAATAAACTAGGCTCTAACCAATCCTAACACTAGCATTTTTTCCCACTTGCTGGACACATCTTGAACCAGTGTAACACTACTAGGATTACCAAACACTAGTCATTACTAGGTTATCAAGTGTTCCACGTATGCTCAAAGTGATCATATTGAGTGTGCTAATTCATTGATAATTAACAATTCAATAAAAAAACATTAATTAACTAATGAGAGTAGCAAATAATAGTAAATAACATTTGAATGAAATAATTAAGCTATTGTGAATGTTGCAAGGTTTGTCTTTATTTTTGGACACAAGGTGTGCTCAAGTACACAATGCTCAAATAAATATCAGTTTACTTTATGACTCCTACTATGGACACTTAGAAATAATTCAAACTCTAGAAAGGGAAAATTGCAAGGGTTCAACTAAGGGACTAAGAAACTAACTACAAAACCAAGTGTCCCTATCTCTTATTTATAGGTGATGGGACAAGTTCCGATATCGCATGTCCAATATCCCTTTGGAAACTCCAATATCATGTATTCAATATTAAGGGCCCAATATCACAAATCTGATATTGAGGGTCTGATATCAGGACTCATCATACCCCTAGGAATAAATGAAAACTTTTCCTTGAGTTCCTTGCAAAATATTGGAAAGGTATGAGATTATTGACTAAATGACAATTGATGGTGACATGGAATGATAAACTCAAAGTGCCCGGTGAACAGATCGACAAACATATTATAGCATTGATATTCATAACCATTGTGGTGAACACTATACATAGATGAGATCCATACCCTCATTTGATAGCTTAAAGAGAGAGAGAGAAAAGAAAATGAGGTGCGTTACTATCGATGTCAAAAATGTGCACACCATTGTTCATCCATGGTCACATGATCAAGCTTGTTCCCTACATAAATTCTTTTTTCTCCAGTCCATCTTGAGTGCTCCCTCCTATCCTAGTCCATTTTTCATGTGATCTCCATCTACACACACAACATAATTATGAAATAGAAACGATAGATAAGATATAATGTAATTGATACATTGCCTCAATATGAAGCACCTTGGCTAGGTTGTGGGTATGGTAGATACTAGGTTAGAGGTCTGTAACTGATAAATACCCAAGGTGTAGGGGTGAGATAAGTAATGAAATGAAAAACTTTGCGATAGGCCCCCATGACTAACAACGAACCTTCGATAGCAATAGGATGGAAAACAAAAGAACATGAAAGATGAGAGAAATAACAATGGTGAAGCTAATAGAAAAAAACCAAAGATGGATGTCATGGATGGGGTGAAACGAGAAATAGTTGATTGTAGGAAATGTTTAAGGAAAAGAACCCTAATAATTGCTCCAAAAAGGAATGCCAATGGGTCCTCCCCAAAGTAGGTTCATGCCCTTTATGGCCTGACAAACCCACAAACCAAAGAGTATGTAGGCTTTAGAAATGACATATGGAGATAATGGTTAAGAACTTACCCACAAGATTTTACCAAAGAATAACAATGCATCAACTAATATATAGACTAATCATAAAACTAGTAATGAGGTGGAATATGGGAAGAAATATGAAAAGAAAAGAAAAGAAAGAATGGAATGAGGTTCCCAAAATCAAGGTTGTGTAAAGTCCCTTGTGTATTGTGTGGTTAAGGAGACTTAATAAAATTCTACCTAAATCTAGATTAAAACTAACCACATCCAATGACCTCACATCAAAGCACTTGACCAACCTATCCTCCTAAAGTAACAAGAATGCTTTTATGGAGCAACTACCATTCCAACAAGAGAAGAACAAAGGAGAAAGAAGCAAGAAAGGGCCTTAGTTAGAGGGAACCTTCAGGCATGGGTAACATGTCTTTCTAGTGCCATAACCCATGCTTATAGCCCATGTTTCTTTATTATGTCTAATGGGTATGCTTTGAATTCCCACCAGTTTTTTTTTCTTGAGTGAAAACCACATCATGCAAAGACTTATTTGATTTAGTCAACTTCCTAATATTTGGTCAATAGTAGAATCACATAAAACTTATGAAAAACATCCAAGTACCCAAGAGAATAGCCAGCACAAATGCGTTGAATCCCCTTGAAGTCACACCCTTTTTAATCCATTTGAATCTTTTCTTGGTTTGCAGAATACCAAGCCATCAATTCATTAATAAGTTTTCTTAGAAAAAGGGACAATACATTTCTAAAATAAAGGGATACCATAGAGTTGTATGGATGAATGGATGACATGGACTCATTGCCTATTTTATCAAAAGAACCCATATCTTAGCATCAAAATTAAAAGTAAAAGGTAAAAACTAAACATTAACAATCAACACTATTATAGTACAATCCACCATCATGAGCACTTATTATATGATGAGTGAGAGTAAATCAAACAAAATGTAATAGAGGAAGAAATAGTAAAAATGTTAATGATGGTGTAAACCAAAAAAAGGTAGAGATGAAGAATGTGTAAAAAAATGTGTAAAATAAAAAAGGCAAAAGAAACTAAGGGCTTAGAATGACTAGCATTACCAGCCATCTCCCCCTCAACTGAGTGAGAAGGAGGAGATCCAAAATAATGAGCAAGGTTGTCCATTAATAGAGGTAGTGTTAGTACTGGCAATTTTAGGCTCATTGAAAGGTTTGGTTTGCTGGTTGACTAATAATTTCCTATTTAGGCTTCCAGATTTATAGATCATCATGGCCCCTAATGCAAAAGTTTCATGAATGATATAAGGTCCTTCCCATAGTGTTTGAAATTTAGTTCATTGTTGTACATGTGTAGGATTCCAATAAAGAACCTTATCTTTTGGTTGATATATAACTTTCCTAATTCTTAGGTTATGACATTACTTGTTGAAGGCCTTATGAAATTTGTTGGATGATAGGGTGGCTAATCAATTTTCATCTAGCAAGTTAAGGTTCATTAACTATTCTTTCTTGTGCTAGATTGAGGTCAAGGTTGAGGTCACATGCTATAGATAGTGTACAGAGCTCAGCTTGGATAGGAAGTGTTGGAAGTTTACCATACACTAACATGTAGGGAGAATAGCCCATAGGGAGTTTCCATGTGGAGTAGTATGCCCAAGGAGCATCATTTAGTTTGGTGCTATAGTCTCACCTATATTTGTTAATGGTTCATGTCAATATTTTTGTGATCTCCCTATTGGTAACCTCAGCTTGACCATTCACTTGAGGATGATATGGTGTAGTCAGCTTATGCTCAACTCCTAAGTGTTGCATTAACTTTCAAAAGGTCTGACTTGTAAAATGTGTACCATTATCTAAAATAAGTGCACAAGGTATGCCAAACTTATTTATGATTTATTCTTGAACAAATCGTGCAGGGGTAGATGATGTATAGTCAGTAATAGCAGCTGCTTCTACCCACTTTGTAAAATAGTCAACACCAATAACAATGTAGGCTTTTCCATTGGACATTGGTGTGATAGGCCCCATAAAATCAATACCCATATTTTGAAGGGTTCTAAAGGTTAAACCTATTATTTTGGACTCTCCATTCTAGAAGTCATTCCTCCACTGCATTGGCAGCACTTACAAGATTGGATGAAATGATGAGCATCCTAGAACAATGTAGACCAATAATATCCTACAAGTAAGATTTTAATGATTGTTCATCTCCCAGCATAATGACCCCTACAAGGGCCCTCATGAGTGTCTTGGAGAACTTGCAATTGGTCTACATCTAAAACACACCATCAAACCAAGCCATTAGAACATACCTTATAAAGGTATTTGTTAATTTCCATGAAATATTTGGTTCGATGAAGAAACTATTGTTTCTTTTTAACATCTAGCCCTTGTGGTGTTTATTGTGTAAGAAGATAGGTAATAATGCTACTATACCAATTTTTATCTATGGTTAATTGATTGTTTATCACACCTACAAAGAGGAGTTTATCAAGGAAGTGGTCAAAAATTGGATATTTGTCCTCTTTATTATCCCATCTTAACTAAGATAAATGATTAGCAATAACATTCTCAGTTCCTTTATGATCAATCATTATAAGATTAAACTCTTTTAAGATCACAAGCCATCATATAATGCAAGGGCTCACCATTGGTTTATTCATTAGGAATTGTACTGCATTATGATCCGTATGTATAAATATCTTATAGCCCAATACATCGTGACTAAATTTTTCTAGTGTAAACACCACAACCATTAACTCTTTTTCTGTTGTGGTGTAGTTGAGCTATGCACCAGCAATACTTCGACTTGCATAGTGAATGTAACAGGGTCATTTTTGATCATAAGTATAGCTCCTAAAGAAAAATTGGATGCATCAATCATTATATGAAATGGTCTAGACTAGTCAAGAGCTTGTAGAATGGGTGTTTCTATGAGCTTCTATTTCAAGGTTTGGAAAGCTAGCTCACATTACCTAGTCCATTCAAAGCGTACATCCTTCTTCGTCAATTCTACCAATGGTTTTTCAATCTTTGAAAAGCTCTCGATGAAGTGTCTATAATAGCCAATATGTCCAAGGAATGATCAGACATCTTTTATAGTTTCAGGTTGACAAGTGATTCCTTGGATGACTTTAATTTTTTCAGGATCTACCTCCATTCCTATTTGTGAAATTTTATGCCCTAATACAATTCCCTCTTGGACCATGAAGTGGCTATTCTACCAATTGAGCCTTAGGTTAGTTTCTACACATTGTTTTAGTAACTGCTCTAATAAGTCCAATGCTTTTTTGAAGTCTTTTCCATAGGTGAAGAAATCATTCATAAAGACCTCCACATCATTTCCTATTTGCTACTGAAATATACTTAGAACCAAACGTTGAAATGTTGCTAGGGAATTACATAAGCCAAACGACATTTGCCTATATACAAATATCCTCCAAGGACTTGTGAATGTAGTCTTGGCTTGGTCTTTTGGTGCTAATTGAATTTGATTGTACCCACCGTAACCATTCAGAAAATTATAAGAGCAATGCCCTGCAATGGCATCTAAGACTTGGTCAACGAATGGCAATGGGAAATGGTCTTTAAATGTTGCCATGTTTAACAACCTAAAGTCTATACATACCCTTTATTTACCTTTCTTTTTAGGCATAATGACTAATGGACTAACCCATTCACTGTCAAAAATGGGGTAGATGAACATAGCTTTTAGAATTTGTTCAATTTCTTCTTTAACCACTTGCTTAAGCTTTGGGTTCAATCACCTTTGTAGTTGTCATCGAGGCTTCATGGAGGGGTCTGTGTAAATTCTATGTTGGAATATCCTAGGATATATATTAGTTAATTTGAGATATGACCAAGCAAAGGCTTTCAACCATTTGTTTACCATCTTCAATAGCCTTTCTTTTTGTTGAGGAGTGAGCTTAGCATTAATGATTACAGATCTTCCATTCTTGAGAAATGTGTACTCCATACTGGTGGGCAAGGGTTTTAACTTAAGGCGCTCTTGCTTCAACTTTTCAGGAATTTCCAACTTTTCCCAGTTGATATTTTTGATGTCAAGACTTGGAAGTTGGTGATGGACTTGCTCTAATGCATTTATGCTATCAATATAGGCACAAGTCAAGCTCTTAGTTGGTTTCATGCATATAGTTAAACTGCTCTCTTGGTCAATTTTCAGCCACTGGGTGACTTCCTCTCTTATGGCTATTGCATACAAACATCTTTGTATGTTAGTTATTTGTTCACACTAGTCACATGCAGGCAATGTTAAACATTGTACAAACTAGGACTCCTACATGTAATTACACCCTCTGTCATTATATGTGATGTATGGAACTTTCTTCTTTTCGATCTTTCCAAACATATTTTCTTTTGATATTTCTAGGGAAAAAATCATGTATTCCTAGGCACGCATCAATTTTGCTTAGCCATGCTCTTCCCATTATGATTAGGAAGTCCCCCTTATAGTTGTTGACTTGAATTACTAGGAAATCGGCTAGATACGACCACCCACAAATAGTGGTGAAAATGTCCTCCACTAGTCCTAATGGGACAGTGATGGACTAGTCAGCCAACTCTAAATGAATGTTACTTTTTTTTAGTAGAGGTAGGTTTGAAGCTTTGTACATTTCTTGAGAGATTAAGTTAACACTAGAACCTGAATCCAAAAGGGCTTTTGAAGGCTCATTCTAGTAATTTGTAAATATATAAGAGGACTTCAAAGATTAGAGAATTTCCTTGGAATATTTCTAGCTTTGATCCAATCAGTGATGGCATGAGTTAACATGACAATATGTGTTGAGTGTGGTCTTTGATTCGAAGGAAGCTCTGAAGATTTGAATGGTGGTGAGGCATTTGGAGAGTTAGTTGCTTTTGGTTATAAGGACTTGGTTGGATTTTTGGTTCTAAAGAAAGGTCTTTTCTTTTATTGGTTTTCCAAACCAACAACAGGTTGAGGATTGATAGCCCTTTTAGTGTTACATTGTTGCAGTTGGGTAGGAAGCTCGGGTTGCATAGTTGGAGCAGGTGGTAATGGAGCTAAGGGTGGAAGAGGTGCAATCGAATGAGAAGGATAGTAAGTATGTGGAACATCACTCATAGGAGAAGGAGTTCTATAGTACTCATGAATCTGCTAGTGAGGTTAAGGAGTAATGTGACTAGTAGAGTTAGGTGGAGAGATCAGCTATTGAAGGTAATACCTGTATGGGTCAGGTTGATGATAAGGATATTATTGACATGGTAGTGGAATCCCCCATGATTGTGGGTGTTTCCACTATTGATACTATCCATTTTTTTGTGGTGGAGCTCCACTCAAATAATATGTCAAGGATTGGTGGAACTACTTTGGGTTACCTTGAGGATAAGGTGACCTTCTGGGTGCTTGCCATCTGTTTAACCATGGGTTTAGTGCATACACCCCAAAATCTTGTAGATGTGACACTACTAGGTAACATCCTTTAGAATGGTTATATTGGCATATCTCACATTTTCCATAATTATCTATGTCCAAATCCACAACCTCTTCAATGATAAAAACTTTGCCCTTACCCTTGTTACATGCATACTCAGCTTCATTCTTTTTCCTTCTCTCCTGGTCACTACTTTGCTCTCTAGACTCCTCCACTAGTTTTAGAATAGTTTGAAATTTATCATCTAGGGAGTTCCACATATGATCTACCTTTGTCAATACTTCTAACACACATTTTTGAATGGGAAAGGTCCTTTTATTCACCATCTCCTCAAGTCATGACTCTTCTTCATCTTTGGAAAATCTAATTTCCTTCTTTAAGAGGGAAGGATCTCTATTGTACTCCTTTGCACTTTCTCTTTTCCTTAACTCGCCTTCCTCCTTGGCAACTTCAACAATCTTTGTATTTGGTGGGCTCTAAGCTTGAATAGCCTTCCTTAGGCATAAGTCCCAAGGGTTCTTTGTGTTTCGTACCTAAGCCCATCTATGAGATGGCATAATTATTCCTTTTGTGAGTAACCATGGCTGGGGCAACAATGTAATAATGTATAATATCAACCCATGGAAACATCCAAGGGTTTGTGTCCTCCTTGTTTCCATCCTTGGATTTTCTTATTCAGGATGGACACTCAGAAGTACGTTTGATACTTATTGTTGAATAGTTATAACATGGTACTCCATCAATGGATGGATTCTAGATCTAAGGACCAATACCAGCTTTCCACTTCCTTGATCAGTGTTCATGGAAACAACTTTAGTTTTTTACACTCATTTTCTATGTTTTGCAAAGCACATGCATCATAGAATGCTTGTAAATAATTTTGAGGATTAGCATTGTATCCCCCTTCAAATCATGGAATGTTGTTCACGTCTAGTCTTTTGATCCTACTATCTTTTTGGTGCCTTGTTGGGGTTCTAATGGCCTCTGATATATCTAACATATTTTGGGTGGCAAGTAGGGGTTCATCATGATCATATTATTTATGGTGTCTATGAGGCCTATGCTATTCCCTACTCTCCCTACTTTCGTGATGTGTTTCTTTGGAATGTCCTCATCCCCTTTCTTGACTTTTTTGTCTATGATTTCTATTTCGCTTACCATTGTCCTCATGGTCTTTCCCTTTGCAAATGTGTTCATATTTTGAAGGAGAGGGGGAAGGAGATGATGAAGGTGGAGAGGAGGGAGGACTAGCATCATGAAAATTCTTGTCACTTTCTCTTTGGTGGTCTTGGCCTCAATCGCGGTTACAATCAGAATGTCCAAGCATGTCATGTGTTCATGTTCCCTTTTTTGGACCCTTTGTGTCCATTGGTGTCAAAACTTGGGTTATAAATAGTTAAGTAAAGATTCTTATACACAACTCATTAACTGAAGTTAATGAGAGGAACATCATTTTATGGAAAACCTCCCAAGGCAAGTTCACCACCCTTATTTTCACTTAGGACATACTGGACATCCTAAGACCACTTTCCCTTCATAGATTTGTAATGTCTCCCCTGTTGTAGGTCCCTTTGGCATTGTGCCTTTGTGGATCAATAATTCCTCAAATCTTGTTCATGCACAATGTACTCTGATTGTAAATGATGCATACCAATTTGTGTGAGAGCATGAAGAAGCATGCTTGGGATTGAGCGATCAGGAGGTAACACTATGTTACCTTCATTGATACACCAACATAGCTAGTCATTCTGGTGGAGGATAAAGGTAAACTCTAGCATATACTCATCAGGATGAACATATACTAAGTGAAACTATTGGGGCATGGGCGGATCATCATGTGTACTCCACCTCTAATTATTCATTGTGTTAGACCTAGTTGATGAAGCACTCTCATAAGAAGAAGGAGACATGATTGATTATTTAGTGTGCAATACTTTCTTTTCAATGATTGTAGGATAACTAACCCTAAGGGTTTATTCCAACGATGGAAATATTTCCTAAGTTCTAATCAGCACACAAGCAACAAAATCCCTAGCAATGGCACCAATGATGAGTGGTGAGGTACCCCTATGCCCAACCATACAAATATGAGCATTCACACATGATCCAGTCGAACTCCAAGGATTAAGTGCTTATGCACTTACACAAAACAAGGATGGGTTATGTGATCGTTGTCTTCCCAAGCTTACATGTAACGCACAATTGTATGGTTAAGTAAACTTGAGGTATATGATTTTTATGATTTTTATGCTTTTTATGTTTTATGTTCCTGGTGCTTAAAATAGAGAAATGAAATAAGTGAGTAACTATATTGATTTAACTAATCAACTAGGCTCTAACCAGTCCTAACACTAGCATCTGTTCCCACTTGCCAAACACATCCTAAACTAGTGTAACACTATTGGGATTACTAAACGCTAGTCGTTACTGGGTTACCAAGTGTTCCACGTATGCTCATGTTGGCACATTTGGCCATTCCATGGAACAGTGAGACTCTTGATTTGAAAACTAAAACTCATGGGTTTGATTTTGTTTCACCCACATCCATACCTATCCACAAACACAGAGCCTGAGTCTGACCCTGAGCCTGCATCTGCCTTTGTTTTTTTTTTTTTTTGCAAAGGCATGACTAGAAATTGCTCCTTTTCATGGGTAGCAATTTGATGGCAGTATCAACATTATTGGCATCATCCATTTTGCATGCTGCAGCTGTTGAATTATTTTGGGGGCACAATCAGATTCTAAACCAGGGTTATTATCCAAGAACAAGATGCAGCAGTTCTACTACATTAACACGAAGAAGAGAAAGAAAATAGCAGCAAGGGAAACACAAGGATCAACAAGGTTGCAGCAGCAACATCACGAGACTTAATTTCATCCACCATGTAGATGTTGCCGCTGCTGCAACAACAACAAGAAAAGAGACCACACAACTTAGTCATGCCCACATTCCATGTCTGCCTAATAACGTCAACTTGTTACAGCCACGCGGGGAAACAATGGCCATCAAGCATCTATGAAATTTTTTTTTGGCCATAAAACGGACTGCTGAAAAAGGCATATGAACTCTCCATTCTATGTCATGCCGAGGTTGACCTTGTCATTTTCTTATCGTGCGGCAAGCTGTACGAATTTGCTCCTCCCAGGTTTAGGGTTTCAGTATAGTTTTTCTCATTATAGACTGCTTTACTAGTTTTTTTTTTAACAACAAAATGTGGCACTGCTGGCGATGACCGAGCCGAGCACCGACGGAAATAGCAATACTGTGAAACTTGCTGCCTGCAACGACGTGAAATTTGGTAGAGTTTTGTTCTGGATTTGGGCTACTCCGGCTATGGTTCCACGGTGGCGTGAACAGCAAGTGTGACGCGTTTATGGAGGAATCCTTTTTTTGCATAGATGCGGCCATCGAGGCCATCAGATTCCATGCCTGCCTATGCACTGATTTCAGCATAGGCTAACGCGTCAAGAGCACTAGTGCCAGTGCCTGTGCAGATGCCAAAACCAAAGAAGGAGGACTGCACGCGAGTGAAGATGCAGAGCAGCTGCAGCAGAGCAACGACAACGGCACCGACATGGCATTGTCCATGTACGCCAACTGGAACGTGTAGCTATGGTGATCATGAAAATAGATGACCATGAGGATTCCTTGTGAAGTTTTGAAGCAGAGACTATAGGCAGGAATTTTTAATAATGTTGGTGCTGGTATTCTTGCTACCTGGGAGAAAGATGGTCTCAAAGGTTTCCTCCCTGGAACTGGGAAAACGCATCCATTCCCATGTGTGGAAACATGGATTTCAAAGCCATACTTTCATTGCTAATTTGTTCGTATCTATGTATGCAAGTTGCCAAGATCTTGAATCCACATTATAGGCATTCCATAAAGTGCAGAGAAGATGAAGATGGAATTGGCCCTGATATAAAACTAGGATTACATTCGGGGTGCCACAAATTAAAATGTGAGAGTACAACTCCACTTATGCATTCGGTTGTATACGCATACATATATTTATATATCAACCCATGCATCAAATCCATGGTTATTATCTCTACTACTATGATATAAATAACAATAAAATATAATATTGATTTAAAAAGGGAATTTATGCAACAATTGTTCAAAGTCCTATGAGAATTGAACACTTGTCAATTGAAATGGTGGTTATAACCACCACCAAGGCCACCTGTCAACTACAACCTTTTTGTCTCCAAAATGGCCACTTGTCAACTAAATGGGCTACTTCTCAACCACCAAGGACACTTTTCACCTACAACTTGTTTATCTCCATGGTGACCACTTGACAACTACATGAAGACACTTGGCCATGGAATAGGACACTTGTCCATTGTAGCTTTTTTATCTCTATGGTGGTTAAACCATCCAAGATATTTTGTAACTTCCCTACCTATCTTTGAACCCTATAAAAAGGCTTCAGGGGTCAAGGAAGAAGGAATCAACATCAACATATTGGGGTCTCATACATCACACTTTTGAGAAGACATTGGGATCACACTTGGGCTCTCACTCAGAGACATACTTGAGGTCTTGAGAAGAGCTTTGTAAAGAAATCGTGAATGATTGCTTGCAAGATGGCTTATGAGAATAAAGATTTCATCCTCTTTGTCATGGTCCTATGAGTTATGCATTTCATTTTTTGTTTTGTTTAAATTTTTTAGCTAGTGGTTTAGATAGTATCATCCTTGGCAAGTAATTTTGGGATTTTTAGATTGCTCTTGTTATTCTTGTTGCCCGATAGAAATTTCTATTAAAATTTTGCCATAGAAGCGCTTGTGTTTAAAAGCCTTAAGAGTAGTTTAGTAGTAAATTTCATTATTGTGCAACGTGTGAGAACTGCTATTGGGATTGTTGTAAGAGAGCCTCTGTTTGTAGTCACGCCGTTGAACAATTCAGTAGTCGAGAGGGTTCAAAAAATCTTTGGTATTTTGATGGGACCAGAATAGCTTCTTTTTATCTTTAAAGTGAATTCCTGTGGTTTTTCAATCAGAAATTGTCAAGTCTTTTAAAGGTTCTGTTTGAATGCAATCGTTGACATCTATTATCTAGTCAAAATGGAGCCTCGTACGTGGTAGTTTACGCAGCAATTTTTGGTAGCATAATAGGATTGTCTTGAAGATATTTCTTGTTTGAGCCTTGGAAGTTAGAACAATCCGTAGATATTGAATTTGGGATAGCTTTATTATGAAGTGTTTACTCGTGTCATTTTACCTTGTTTAAATATTTGAGGTCTACACAAATCTGCTTTCTTTTCTTTTCTACTTATTTCCATTGAATCTTGCTCTATTTCTAGTTTTCTTGTGGAACTATCTCTTTCTCTAGGGAAAATTAGGAGTAGATTGCAAATTTTTGCTTAAATGTTTTTGCAAAATTTTACTTGTTACAAGTAGGTANTTGCTTAAATGTTTTTGCAAAATTTTACTTGTTACAAGTAGGTATTATAAGGACCACATAGACTAGGCAATTGAACAAGATAGGAAACTTTCAACAACTCACAGTACTTGGCAAAGTTGGCTGAATCTCTTTAAAGTAAGTCATTTGTAGTTTACATACAATGCAATCGTTCCATTTCTCACAACTGCACGCCGCAACAGCACACACACATACTCACATTAACTACTGAGTTTATTTGGAGGCATCTGGGCCTTAGTGTTGCCAGAGACCAGTAGGCACCTAAATCTTGTTCGAGGACACTCGTTGGCAGTCGCGTCCCAAATGGTTGCCAACAACTCAAAGTGGTCGTATTGAGTGTGCTGACTTGTTGATAATTAACAATTCAATAAAAATAAAAATAATTAACTAATGAGAGTAGCAAATAACAGTAAATAACATTTGAATGAAATAATTAAGCTATTTTAAATGTTGCAAGGTTTATCAGAAATTTCGTCTTTATTTCTAAACACAAGATGTGCTCAAGTACACAATGCTCAAATAAAGGTCCATTCACTTTATGACTCCTTCTGCGGACACTCAGAAATAATTCTAACTCTAGAAAGGGAAAACTGCAAGGGTTTGGCTAAGGGACTAAGAAACTAATTATGAAACCAAGTGCCCCTGTCTCTTATTTATAGGCGATGAGACAAGTTCTAATATCACATGTCCAATATTTCTTTGGTAACTTCAATATCATAGATTCGATATCAAGGGTCTAATATCGGGACTCATCAATGTGTAACTTGGATTGATATTAAATTTCTGAGGTACCTACTAATGCCTTGTAACATGGTTATGTAAGGGCATTTGAGGCATGAACTTGCTTTGGGAAGGACCGACTTGCATAGTTTTTGGACATCAAGCATTTATACTATTACCACACATTTTAATTCATTTAGGTGCAATCTTAATAACATGCATCATCCAACTTTCCTTGAGTCTAATCTAGAGTGTATTAAACTATAAACCTCATCTAGGACCTCAAGATTCATTATCTACATTCTTAACACTCCTTTTTGATTTTTATTTAGCCTTTGTTTTACTTAATAATTTTTAAAATGCTCTAGTATTTTAAATAGAAAATTTTACAGAGGGCTACATCAATGCATCACTGTTGATGTAGTTAGATATATTGACACATACCTATTAATGTAGCACAAAAATACTACATATATGTGTGATACTTAGCTTAATTTCCACATCTTGCCTTCAAATGCTAAGGGAAGTTTTGCCATTTTTAAAGTCTAGAAGCTTCCCTAAGCCATAACTTCTTCCTGGGACATCTAGTTTCACTTGATTTTTGACATATGAACTTATAGAGTTGTGCTCTACATCATGGGATCTTCAACATATGCATTTTCCAATAGATTTCACTAACACCCCATAAATAATGTATTAAAATAATACTAAATAAATAATAAATTAACTACAAATTATATATTAAAATGTCTAAGCATCTAAAACTAGTTGAGAGCTTTAACACCTAATCTTTTAAAATTATTACTAATCAAAAAGCAACCAAAAGAAACATAGCCTTAAAAAGATAAAATCAAAACTAATAATCCTAGGTTTGTTAACCTTATGGTATGTCAAGACCTTAAAGAAATGGAGAACAAGGATGCTTGTATGGTTGTTGTGTGTGTAGGACAAGAACTTGGATTATGATAAAAGGAGAGCTCAAAGAAGAAGGACATCTACAAGGTCTCAAGGAAGCATGCTAGAGTTCAAAGTGCATGTACAAGGAATGAAAACCTCAAAGCTCAACTCGAATTATCAAAGGGAAGTCTTAGTATTGAAGAACTTATAAAAGAAATATGTCTCCAAGAAACAACAAAAATCTCCCATCAAGTGAAGATGTCTCTCAACAGTAGTAAATGCCTTGGAAGAAGAATAGAAGGATCAGTGAAGATGTCTTGAAGAAATAGTAGACATCTACTATCAAGTAATGATGTCTCCTTGATGATGAAGACATCTTGGCTGAGTTGAAGATTTCTTAGAAGAAGATGCCTCTCAGAAACAGTAGAAATCTCCCTTATGAAGAAGACGTCTCTTCATAGATGTCTCCCTTGTGAAGAAGATGTATTTCCTAAATGGAAGTTTAATGTAGTGAGATGTCTTAATATTGAAGAATATGTCTCTAGTGATTGTTAGATAGCTATTGCATGAATTCTAAGGTGATTTCAGAAACTTCAAGACTATAAGAGGACTTCATTCTCTTGGGGAATGGGCAAGTGTTGTATGTAAGAAAGTATTAAACGTTAAGCAATCATTGTGCATATTATTCTATTGTATTTTTGTGCCTCATTGTACTATCTTTTATACTATTGTAGGAGATTTTTTATGTTGTACCTTAAAATGCAAAGATTAAGAAATTGGTTGCATTCTTTCCAAGTGGGTGGGCCATCACAACCTAGGGAGAAGTAACCAAGAGAAGGCAAAGTATAGTAATAATAACTATTATAACAACAAGAGGAGTAAGTTGTTGAAGCAACTCATGCTACGGTATCCTTGAGAGAATAACTTGAGGTAGAATCTATTGATTAGATTCCCACTGCAAAGATAGAGAAATTAAGGTAAAATTAAGCACCAAGGCTCAAGAAAAATTTGGAAGTGACCTTAATGAAAGCTCTCCTAGAAATGATTTTTAGCAAGGAGATCCAAATTGTAGTTCTTCAAGAACTAAACTTTGGATCTTTCCTAGATTTGGTACTAGAAAAGATCTATATGAAGTTGCAAGGATCTTTGATATGGCTTATCATTTCCACTAGTGAGAAATGATATCTTGAAGAGACCTATATTTTTGGGATAATTTCCAAGGATTTGCAACCATCAAGATTAAAGAGATAACCATTTCCTACTTAATGGAGACCATTGCAAAATCTCTTAGATTTTCCAACATAAGGAAAAAAGTGGTTGAGGTTTCAACACATGAAAATGTAGAGGTGAAGAAGAAATGAACCCAATGTTTCTATGTAGTGGACCATAAGGAGTATGGTATTCTTACAAAGGTATAATGTGCATATTTCAAGATTATGGTCTACCATCTTAATATAATAGTATGACAAAGCAAGGGCATGTGTAGCTCTATTCAAGAAATTCCTAGTCAATCTTCTTGAGCTTATCTTCTTAAAAATTGAAAATTAATTCAAAGAAAATGAGAAGGATTAGAAGACACTCCATTTTCATTACCTTATAAAAAAATTTGTAAAAGGAAAGGAATAGCACACTACTATAATGATGTGATTCGCAGAACACCTACTACATCTTGGTAGAAGATAATAAAGGATAAGATCCCTACTAAACTCCAAGATTAGACAAAATCTTCACCAATAGCACAACCACCAAAAGCAACACCTACAATGGCAGTAATAGCAAAATGCCTAAGAAAACTTTGGGAGCAACTACAATAGCAAGAATATGGTGATGATGGTGAATTATCAACATATTATCCAATCTCAAGTCATCTCAATAATGTTGTTAGAACTCTCAATTGATAGAATGGATGATGTAAACTATCTATTCTTTGCACAAAGAAATTAAGCTCCTATATTTACTAACTTGAATACACAATAAGTCACTACATTTATCCCTAAAGAACAACACCTTAAAATATTTGGAAATGTAGTAACTTTCACAATCATGCTAGAAGAAGGAGAAGGTGTAATAATCCTAGTCATGCCACATAGTGGGTAGCAGACAAGAGCTTAGATGATGACAAATAAGATTAAAGAAGCTCATAGTACTCCTACAATATTTATTTCAAATATTGTCACTATCGTAGATGTCCAAGTATTTGGTAGAGCCAAGAGTAGAAGAATGAGTGTGACATAACATGAGGAGATATCGGATCAACTAGTTTGAGCTAAGCAACCAATTCCAAAAAATTTTAACATCTTAACAGACATCATAGCAACCCAGGCATTATTGCTAAACATAAGAAGCAAGTTTGTAATTGCAGAAGTATAACTCAAGAAAACTACCAATATCAACTAAAGGTTGATAGTCAAGGTAGTAGAACTTAGGGCTTGATTGTTAAGTCATGTCATTCTTTGGCCAAAACACATAAGAGATGAAGCTTTCCAATAACTTCAATAAAAATTGAAAGAGATTGAGAATGTCAAGAAGTGTGTATTCTAAGACACGTTATTATTAAATACCATGTTAAACACCATAAATAATAATCCTCTAGACATGTGCATGGAAGATAAAATTTTAACCAAGGAAAATTAGTATCTACATAAGCTTGAAGTGCAAAAAGAATAGCTACTAGAGTATATTCACTAGTAGAAAGAATATCTTACTAGGGAAAATCAAAATGTTAAGAAGTTGACTACTAATAATAAAATCCTCTCAATGAAGAAAGTTCAAGCCAATTGCCAAAAGACTATCATTGAGCTTGCTTTCTAAAACAATGGAGCCCTAAAACATGAAAATATGAAAATATGAAAAATCATTATAGGAATTAGGTCAAATTACTTAAGGAAGTGAATAAGAAAGAAATCATGTTGGCAAATGCCAAGGTAAATAAAGCCCTATAGTAACTCCAACAAAGAGGTGATGCATGGTAGTCCATCTTTGATGGACTAAATGCATACATAAAATAAAAATTCACCTAAAGGAGTTATAAATCAAGGATATGACCGATTACATGGAATTAGCTAGCCTTTTCTATGCAAAATTAACAATGCTAAGTATAGGATGCCTAATGTCAAAGTTAAAGAAGCATGTGGCTATCTCCAATCTCCTCTATAAGTTAGAGTTTAAGATCCACAAGGAGATGAAGTAGAAGTTGGAAGTAGCTAATTCAGAGCTTAAGGTTCTCAAGAGAAAGTTCAAGAAACAAACATTAGTTGCAAAGAACCTAGCTATAAGAATGCATGCTCACCAAGAGTTGTAGAATCTTATATAAATGTTTAACATTAAGCATAAGAATTTTGTAACTTGGTTCATCAATATGAAGAAGATGTTTCAAAGACTATCTTTCCTATGATAAATACCAACATCAACCAATCTAGACAATGTTGCCTAAACCATTAATGATCAATAGACCAAAGAAGAAAACATGAATGCATTTTTGGATGCTTTAAAATTTTTAGACACTACACCAATAGTAGTAGGGTAACCCCAATTATCTAATGGACTAGGATGAAAGGAAGGATCATTTAAGAAGCTACATTCTTCACCTTTGGGCATGGTGTGAAGACTCTATTATAGCTAATTTTATGTTAAATTTTGATAAAATTAATTACAGATTCTCAAACATTTTGTAATGCAACACTCAGAATTAAATGTTAATTAGTTAATAGTTAGTTCATATCCCCTAAAATTTTGTAAACAAATTAGTCCTAATTTTGTTCACTTAAGGACATGTTTTCAATCAATTGTGGCTATATGATGAAGAGTCAATAAGTTAGTTGCATCAATGGAAATGCATCAATGCATCCGCATTGACATATCCTTTGATATACTGACATATGTGTGTTGATTTCATCTAGTCATTAGACTCTAGAAATGCATGCACCATCAACATTTATGGTATCTTTGATCATTCTAGTAGCTAGATTCTTGTAGCTTTCTTCTATAGCATTTATCTAAATTTTCCTCTAAGTTCCTATAATGTATATTAAATTGATTGAATGAAGTTTTGTTTAAGTGCATGATGTTTTTGTATAATTTTGAATGATAATAAAATTGAGATTGACTCCTTCCATTGCAACACTTAAACTAGCACTTATTTTATTTTTAGCATTTTACTCTTAATGTACTTTACTTTTCAACACTTAATAATTTAATATTTTATTCCATAACACCATGAGCACACTCACTTTAAGCATAATAAATGATACTTCAAGATGTTGCATTAATTTCTTAAATGTAGTACTAGTTAAGTGGATTCTATTGTTTGAGATTAGCATTCTAGACACTCTAAACCTATTTACCATATGTTGTTGAACTTTGCAGCTATGTTTGCTATACAATATTTGACTATAGCTACTTCTACCTACTCAGTAAAATAGTTAACTATCATAATTATATAAGACCTTTCATTTGACATCAATGTTATAGGTCTTATAAAATCAATTCCCTATATGTCAAATGGCTCCAATGATTACATTCATTATTGTGGCTCTTCATTTTAGGTTTTCAATACTTCATATTTTTGACATCTTTCATAAGATTTTGAAAATTAGTATGCATCATTAAATATGATAGGCTAGAAGTAGCCTACAAGAAAAATTTTTAGTGCTATTCTTATTTCTAGATAATTATCACCACATCGTCCATCATGTAAATCTTATAGGATTCTTTGTTGATTTTCTTTCAAAACATAACATCAAATTAGATTGTTTGCATAAATCTTATAAAGATTTCCTTAGATTTCCATGCATTATTTTATTTTATGATGAAAATATTCTTTTTATTTTTTATTTCATTCTATATGAAATTATTATAATGTTAGATAATTCATATATAAGGACTCATTAGGAAATTGGTCCAACAGAGGTTCTTGTATTTCTTCCCATAGATCTTTTATTTTAATGAATCTACAGTCATTGCCAATTTCATAAATAAGGATTCATTGGGAAATTGCTCCAACAAATATTCTTCATTATCTTGATGATCTCATCTTAGTCTTGATAGATGATCAGCCACAACATTTTTAATTTCTTTTCTATTAATCATTGTGATATCAAATTCTTGTATTATCATAAGCCATCTAATCACTTTTGGGTTAACCTTTGGTTTATTTATTAAGAATCTAATTACACTTTGTTTTGTATGAACATAAATTAAATACAAAAGTGCATAATCTCTAAATTCTTCAAGCTCATATACCATAGCCATAAGCTCCTTTTCTATAGTAGCATAGTTTAGTTGTGCTTTGGTAATGTTTCAAGTCACATAGTGTATGTAGTAAGGTCTCTTTTGATCATCTAATTAAGTTAGCATTGTCCCTAGTGCATAGTGTGAAGCATTTGTCATGATGTGAAAAGGTCTTCACTAATCTAGAACTCTTAGGATTAGTGTCTATATTAGCTTTTATTTCAAGTTTTTAAATTTCTTTTTACATTCTTCTAACCAGTAGAACGATTTATCTTTCTTTATCAATTTCACAAGATATTTTGCTATTTTTGAAAAGTTCTCCATAAATATTCTATAATGTCCTATGTGATCAAGAAATGATCTAACATCCTTGACTCTTTGTGGTCATTATGTAATATTCTAGATGGCTCTAATTTTATTAGGATCTACCTCAATTTCCTTCTATTATACCTTCTATCCTATGACTATGCCTTTATAAATCATTAAATGGAATTTTTGCCAATCAAGCTTTAAATTTTTTTTAATACATCTTTTTAAAATTTACTCTAAGTAGTCTTGAGCTTTCTCAAAGTCTAATCCATAAGTAGAGAAATTGGCAATGGATATCTTAACTCCTTTGCCAGTATATTTTTGAAAGATACTAAGCACAAGTCTCTAGAATGTTGCTAGAGCATTGCATAGGTCAAGTGGCTTTTTCTTGTATGAAAAAATTCTTCACAAACTAGAGAATGTTTTTTTTCTCTTGATCCTGTTGTGTAATATGAATTCAGTTATATCTACTGTATTCATCCAAAAAACTATAGTATTGGTGCTCCACAATAGTATCTAGAACTTTATCAACAAATCATTAAGAAAAGTGATATTTGAATATTTTCATGTTCAACAACCTAAAGTCTATATTGATCCTCCACTGGCTATCTTTGTTTTTGGAAAAATGACTATTGGGCTGATCCATTTACTATCTGTAATAGGATAGATAAACCCTACTTTTAGTTTTTTTTTTTTTTAGTTTCTATTTGAAAATGTCTTTGAACGTTGTGTTGAATCTTTGTTGAGGCTGATAATATAGCTTAATGGCTAGTATTATATAGATGTTGTGTTGACATATTCATGGACATAGACTAGTGATTTCATCATAAGACCATGCAAATGCATTCAGTCTTCTGTTTACCACTTCTAGTAATATTTTTTTCTAATATTTCTCAAGATTGACATTTATTATAGTTATTTTCTCATTATTTAGGAAAGCATATTCAAGCATTCCTAGTAAGGCTTTTACTTCTTGAGGTCTTGGTTCATACTTATCTAGAGTTTCTAATTCTTCCCATTCAATATCTTCTTCTTATTGGAAATGAGTATAGGAAAGTTATCTTCATATTTTCTCTATCTTATCAATTTCTTATATATATGCACTTGTGATTATTTCATCCAGTTTCATGCATATATTTGATTTAGATTATATCTCATTAGTTAGCCACTAAGTGCCTTCTTACCTCATGACTACTACATACCAATACTATTGGATGCACATACCTTTGATGCATATCTTGCATGTTGAGATGTTATCTTATCTTGTTTTCTAAACTTTTACATGCAATTAAATCCATTATCATTGTATGTAATACATGGACCTATTTATTGTTGAATGGTTCTAGTCTTCTCTTTCTTGGATATTTCCAAGGATAAGTGTTTGATACTAAGCTTAGCATCTATAGTTCTAATTCATGTCATTTCCATAATTATAGAGAATTTCCCTTTATTCTTTCTTACATGAATGATAAGAAAGTCTATAGGAAATAAACTAACCATTTATGGTAGTTATAAAATCTTCTACTTATTCAAGTAGAAAAGCAATGTACTAGTCAACTAACTCTAATCACATGTTACATTTTTTTAATGAAGGTAAATTCTAGTCCTTGTATATATCTTAATAGATAATATTCATCCCTGATGAAGTCTTAATAAGTTGGTTGTGTCGATGCATCTTTGGATGCATTGTTACATATGTGTTGATGTTGATCCTCTTGAACCTATATAAATATGCATACTAGTTGCATTTATGACATCTTTGATCATTCTCTTAGTAAATTTCTTACAAATTTATTTCATATAATTTAGTAAAATTTCCTTTTGAGTACCCATAGTATGAATTGAATTAATTTTATAGATTTTTATTTGAGTGTAATATATACCTAGATAATGTTGCATGATGGAAATAAAATCGATATTTCTTCTTTTCATTGTAGCACTTGAATTAGTATTAAGTTTACTTACAACCATTTTACTTTACATGTAGTTTACGATCCTATAATTAAGTGTTTAATATTTTATTTTGTAGTAATGTGAGAATGACCACTTTGAGCATAATATACTATTGTTTAGCAATCCCAACAATGAATTCTTGGTTTACCAAGTTGTATATACTTGGTAACCCAGCAATGTTAGTATAAGTTTAGGATGTATACAGAAAGTGGGAATGGATACTCTCCATTTAGGATAGGTTATCTATTAATTAGTTAAATTTAATATCTAAATAACTTCTTCTATTAATCCTTTTAAAGATAGAAAATAATAAAAATATAAATAAAAATATCTTACACCTCAATCACACTTAATTATATGAATGAAATTGATCCAAGTGATGATTGGGAAGATAATGACTAGTAACCTTGATGAGTGGCGAGGTACCCCTACACTCAACCATATGAATACGAGCATTTCACCCACAATCTGGTCGAACTCCGTAGATAGACTAGTTGTGGCACCTAGATAGTTATCCTTAGGTCGCAGTTCGCTATCTTTCCACCTGGACTAGTGTTATATTTGTCACGTATGGTTTAGTCTAGGATGAGATGTATGATGTGTTCCTAATTCTAATGCTACTCCTGAAGGCAGTGGAAAATAATATTAACTAAGCTAAGCTAAGAGGAAAAGGGTAAGAAATCTAATCTAGACTAAGTGCAACGAGCAATCAATTCCTTGATCAACTGTACACATCTTGGACCTTGTGCATGACTACCACTAGGACTTCCAAGCATAGATCCTAGGTACGCCACTAGGATTACCAAGCATAGATCCCAAATATGCCACTGGGTTACCAAGTGTAGATCCTAGCTACACCACTGGGCTACCAAGTAGTCACACTTAAATGCTCGTAATTAAGTCGTACTCATTCCGCATTCTAGGAGTTGAAGGGTGAGAGAGAGAAAATATTAAATAACATTAAATAAATAAACAGATAAATAAATAACAAAGTGACTGCTGCAATGGTGAAGTAATCTCAATCCTTATTGCCGGTCATGTGCGTGTCCAAGTACGACACACTTGAATAAAGACACCGTACAATCACATTCACCACACTACGAGTAGACACGGGAAAAAATCATCTAATGATTGTTGTATTGGCAAAGATGATGTCTCCACCTTGAGATTTGTTGATTTCTCCTTTTTATGATCATGGACCTTTGTTAAGTTGAAATTTTGGTCTCGTTGATGTTTTTCAATTTTCTCCCATCTAGCTAATTCTCCTTCTTCTTTTGCTACCTGCTGAATAAGCTCTTGGATTTGATGGATTTGTAAGTTGTATAGTTGACCTTGGGCATATACTCCTAAGGTCTCTCTTGTTTCATTACGTAGCCCATCAATAATATGGTACATTAGCCTTTCCTCAGAAAACCCATGGCCTTGACAGTTGTTTAACAGTGCATAATACCTTTCTAAGGCCATGTCCAAGGGTTCATGTTGTGCTTGTTTCCATCCTTGGATTTTTTTCCTCAAGACTAACACTCTTGTGTAGGTTTGATATTTTTCGTTAAAGACTTCTACCATTGTTGACCAACGTCGTATTAAATTTGGTTTTAACGATCTATACCATACTTTTTCTTGGTCAACGAGTGTCATAGGGAAGAGCTTAATTTTTTGCCACCCATTATCAATGTTGTTCCACGTACAAGCATTGCAGAAGGCTTGTAAATGTTGATACGGGTCTAAATCATAGCCTCTTGAGAAGTTAGGGAAGTTGTTTAAATCAAGCCTGGGTAGACAACTCTCTTTATGATGCCTACAGGAGATTCGAATAGCCTCTTGTATTTGCGTTAGGCTTGTAGTGGCCAGTGGGGGTTCATCGTCATCTGGTAAGTTATGTTTTCATGTGTTGCGATGACGTTGTTTTCGTTCATTCTTATAAGAAACCCCCACCTCAGATTGCATACTTCAATCTTCATCTTCATATGGTTCGTTGGTTCTCCAATGAACTTCCTCACTAAGTGTGGTGTTATTATTATCTTGGAGGAGAGGCATTGTTGTTGCATACTCCAATCTTCATCTTCATATGGTTCATTGGTTCTCCAATGAACTTCCTCACTAAGTGTGGCATTATTATTATCTTGGAGGAGAGTCATTGTTGTGTGTGAATTTATGTGACTTTTTATAATTACTTCTTTTTAAGAGATATATCGTTAAGTTCTTTAGAGTGACCTTGTATGATATAACTAATTTAGATAACTAGCATCATCCTCGACAATGGTGCCAATGATGAGTGGAGAGGTACCCCTACACTCAACCATACGAATACGAGTGTTTCATGTGCAATCCGGTCGAACTCCACAGATGGACTAGTTGTGGCACCTAGATAGTTATCCTTAGGTCGTAGTTTGTTGTCTTCCCACCTGGACTAGTGTTATATTTTTCACATATGGTTTAGTCTAGGATGATGTGTATGATGTGTTCCTAATTCTAACGCTACTCCTGAAGGCAATGGAAAATAATATTAACTAAGCTAAGCTAAGAGGAAAAGGGTAAGAAATCTAATCTAGCCTAAGTATGATGAGCAACCAATTCCTTGATCAACCGTATACATCTTGGACCTTGTGCACGACTACCACTGGGACTACCAAGCATAGATCCTAGGTACACCACTGGGATTACCAAGCGTAGATCCCAAATACGCCACTGGGTTACCAAGCGTAGATCCTAGCTACACCACTGGGCTACCAAGCAGTCACACTTAAATGCTCGTAATTAAGTCATACTCATTCCGTGTTCTAGGAGGTCAAGGGTGAGAGAGAGAAAATAGTAAATAACATTAAATAAATAACAAAGTGAATGCTGCAATGGTGAAGTAATCTCTATCTTTTTTGCCGGTCATGTGCGTGTCCAAGTACGACACACTCGAATAAAGACATCATACAATCACATTCACCACACTGTGGGCAGACACAGGAAAAAATCTAGCTCTGGAGGGATCAAACTACCAGAGATTTACTACTTCTAAACTAGGATGTCAAATGAGGGAGAGCTGCCTCTTATTTATAGAAATTGCGGCTAACTGCGATATCGCATACACGATATCGTGGACAGATGAGATATCATGTACGTGATATCGCATACGCGATATCACGGCCCATGAGATATCACATACGCGATATCGCGACCCATGATATAATGTGGGTGTGTTATCATGGGTGCCTTAACGCGATCGCCAGCAATATGAGCAATTTCATTTCTCATCATACTCCCAAGACTGAATGAAAACTCATCCTCGAGTTAAAGTGAAAACAAGCTACATTGATTACATAGTGGATAGGTATGGGATTATTAGATGGAAAAATGGGATGATGTCGTAGTGTGGGAAGAAAACAAAACAAAGACACAACACACAAAATATTTACAAAAATTTGGAACTCATGTAGTTCCTAGTAGCGGTGACTCCTCCATAGGTGTCTTTCCCTTTTGCTACAGGTTTGGGGATTTGATAGCATTGAAGTATGGCCTAGAGTTTCTCCTCTTGTGAGGCCTTGAGTGCCTTGGCATGCATGTAAGTTTTCACTTGTTCCATAGAGGTAGCCCAGTTAGCCTTCTCTTTTTCTTTCACCACCCTTTTATTCTCTTTCAATAGTTTATTAAGTTTCTCAATTCTGAAAGTGTCTAGCTAGTTCTGAGCAACCTTTGGCCCTGTATTCAGAAGGTTTAATACTTCCAAAATGGCTTGAACAGAGAATTCAACAGTCACACCACAATTTCCAACCATGGTGCCTTCTTCTTTATT
>MNCI01000900.1:263105-282909 GCA_015680685.1 Gnetum montanum
ACTACCACTGGGACTACCAAGCGTAGATCCTAGGTACGCCACTGGGATTACCAAGTGTAGATCCCAAATACACCACTAGGTTACCAAGCATAGATCCTAGCTACACCACTGGGCTACCAAGCAGTCACACTTAAATGCTCGTAATTAAGTTGTACTCATTCCGCGTTCTAGGAGGTCAAGGGTGAGAGAGAGAAAATAGTAAATAACATTAAATAAATAAACAGATAAATAAATAACAAAGTGAATGCTGCAATGGTGAAGTAATCTTGATCTTTATTGCTGGTCATGTGCATGTCCAAGTACGGCACACTCAAATAAAGACACCGTACAATCACATTCACCACACTACGGGTACACACGGGAAAAAATCTAACTCTAGAGGGATCAAACTACCAGAGCTTTGCTACTTCTAAAATGGGATGTCAAATGAGGGAGAGCTGCCTCTTATTTATAGAAATTGCAGCTAACTATCGTGGGTTCCTTAATGCGACCGCCAGTAATATGAGCAATTTCATGTCTCATCAAACCTTATGTTTGACTATCTAGAATAGAAGCAACTTAGGTAGAAGGGATCCACAAAATTCGATTGAATTGGGCATACATGCTTGTGATTTATATGGTTGGGTGTAGGAAATACCTGCTACTCATCATTGGTGTCGTTGCCAAGAATGTCTTTTAGCTTTATGTGCTAAGTATTTTAGATAGTAAAATCATAAGGCCATTGTAAAAATAGAATTCATCATCATTAGGAAAATAATAACATTTTATTTAAGACACACTACAAAAGAACAAACTAAAAATATTATCTGCTTGTAGGTTTGATTCTTCACCTACTATTGATCTTAATCAGTAACATGATAGGACCAAGAGAAATGCTGATGAGATATTGTAATAGCTGAAGGTTATCTATGCTTACCCAAACTTCTATTATCTAGATTTTAATTTCATCCTTCACCAAGATGAGAAACTACGTTGGAGACACCTAGAAGACTACGATGTAGTAACTCTTTATCATGATATTCCTTCATTGTTCATGGTAGCACTAATGAAGCTAGGGCTTGAACCAGTAGGGCCTCCAAAATACCAACTGAAGGAACACTTTTTCAAATGTTATTAGGAAATAGAAGCCCAACTTAGAAAAGATAAACTCATGAAGGCCTTCCATGAAGTCTCCAATGGCAAATAGATCTCGATCTCACTAACCTCATAGTTAGAAAAGGAGTACACCAAACTTCCATTAGGGTGATTCTAGCACCAAGATCTCCCTTCCTTCAATGAAAATAATATAACTCATCGATGATAATGTTCAACCTTGGCAAGAAACCAAGTTAATGGGAGAAATAGTTCAAGAACTAGAGAAACCCCAAGGTCAAGGTCCCCCAATTGTTCATCAAAAGAATAACCAAGGGACTAAAGAAGAATGGGAAGCTAGCGTAACACTTTTAGTTCTTCATATTTACCATCCTTTTCATCATCAAGCTTTGATAAGGGGAAACATAAACAATACTAAAGGAGAAATGATTGAGATCAAGATGGAGATGACATAAGATCCCATCTCAAAGATGGGAGGAGGGAACATAGACATCACCAATAAGAGAAGGAACATCATCAAGAAAGAATGCATAGCATGCCACACCATAGAAGACATGGCCATGATAAGGGTTATCATAAGTATGATAACTATGATGAACCATTACTTGATAATTAAAGCATGATATACATCTTAGAGTTAGTTCATATTCCCACTAGACATTAAAGGGATAGCCAAACCAAACATCTTACTATGAATAACATCCCTAAATTTGAAAGAGGTTACAACAATGATATGGAACATCACTTTTCAACCTTCATTGATGCCTATGCCTTGAAAAACATTGAGAATGATTGGAAGAAGCTTAAACTATTCCCTAGAATGCTCATTAAAGAAGTTTAAAGTTGGTACCAGTCTTTGGAGTTGGAATCTAACTATATATGAAATATAATGTTGGAGTTGTTGAATGAAAAATATCAAACATATTGCATGGTGTCCAACTTGAGAAAATAAATTTAAGGGTGGAAATAAGAAAATCATAAATTCATTTATGCACCTTGGAAAGATACTAGTCTATTTTACATTGATGCCTAGGCCATGATTTTTCTCAAACAGAATAACTTTGTCATGTGATAGATGGACTCAGGAATAAGACCAGAGAAATTCTTAGAGTTTATGCCCAAGGAAGATTGTCATAAATGAGATTCCAATTGATATAAAGGCTTGCTAATCAAGTAACAAAAGAAGAATAACTAGAAAAGTAAAAAGTAAAAAGAAGTATAATAAAGATCCTTCCATTAGCAAAAGGGAGGTATGTCTCTACGATCCAAAGAAGGAAGCCCCACTAAAGAAACTTGTACAAAGAAAAACCTTGCTGATTCAAAAATTGTTTAGAGAGATATTAGCTAAGGCAAATAAATTGTGAGACTTCTTGGATGAGAAGTTTCAAATTTCTCTAAAATTATGTAGGAGAAAATGGAGCAAGGAAACATAAACAAAGATAAAAGAAGAAGAAAGAATGCAATAAAGGACATCATCGACAAAGTTTGCTAGGAGACAACCACCCAAGAGATTACCTTATATGAAAGGAAATTATTGGTAACAGTTCCACAGTAATAATATTACCCAAATGAAATACCACCCCAATGTAAGACTATTTATCATCACTAGAAAACCCTGTAGTTGTGGGAGATTCCACCACCAAGGTAGTTGTATCCTTGTAGCCAACCTAACTCATATAGATACTATGTCTAGCAACCTATGTATCCTAGTGGCTTTATAGGTCATACTTCTTTTTCTCATCACTATTATTCCCTTGAATATATATACCTATCACTCCACAAGTCTAATCTCCTTCTTCTTATCCTCATTATCCATAACAACATTCTACACCTCATACCTCCACTCCTTTATCACCTACACCAACTATGCAAGGTGAGATGCTACCATAACCTCAACAATGCAATGCCACATGGGTTGTAAATTTATAGCCAAATGAGAATTCAAGTGGCTCTAAAGATAAGCCTTAAAAAAGATCTTTCTTCAAGTGCGACAATCTACCTAAATCATTGTAGGCATCTATGGCTATAAATCCTTCTCAAATGACTCCAAAGATATCCACTAAGCCACCTTCAAAGTAATGATCACAAAATGTACATACTATCAAGTTAATCCATGCAGTCACAAAATGGATAAAGGTAGGACATCTTCCTAGAAAAGAAACTAGTTTTAGAAATCCTCTAATTTATTTCTAGATTATAGGAAATGATCCATGCAAGGATCTATTAGACTCAGGTTCTAGTATAAGCTTAATTTCTCATGAAATGTACAAAACTTGGAACCTTCCTCCACTTAAGAAATGTAATATCATATTAGATTTTGCTAACCAATCCATCACTAGTCTCTTTGGAGTTATGCAGGATATTGTGATCATTGTGTATATATGGTCATATCTAGTAGCCTTCCTCATTATCCATGTAGACAATTACAAAGGGAAGTTCCCAATTATTATGGGAATGGCTTGACTAAGAATAATTGATGCTGACTTAGGGATTAGAGACCTCTCCTTGGAAGTTTCTAAGGTAAATAAGTTCAAAAATATTAAGAAGAAGAGCGTTTCATGCATTATGTATAGTGACATAGGATGTCATTATGTGTAGAAAATATGGATCGTGAAAAGCATGTATAGTATAGCATAATAGAATTTCACTGAAATCACAAATGTCCAATGGTTCCTATATGTAGAATTCACAAAATAAGAAGGTACCCAATGACTAATCACATATGATAGTTCCAATTTTACAATGTGCATGAAACTAGCTAAAATCCTCACAAGTGCTTATATAACTAAGATGAATGAGATGGAGCAAATCTAGAGCTAACTCCTTGAAGTAGAATATAGAAAATAAGTAGAAAAAAAATTGGTACAGTTGGAAATCCTTGATACTCCTAAACAGGAGTCCTTAGAACTAAAATCCTTATCATCATTTCTAGAATATTTATTTCTAGACAATGGGAAGTTGATAATCATCAATGTCCAACTCACTAAGAAACAAAAGGAAAAGCTACTAAAGGTAGTCAATGGATGGTCAATAATCTTTTCTTGGTTATATGATGAATTAATAGGAATAGATCCACACATATACCATTGTTGAATCTACATAGACTCCATTATCAAACCCAAGAGGCACCCACAAAGTATATTTAATCCAAAATTAAAATAAGTTGTTAAAAATAAAGTTGAAAACTTCTTAAGGCATGATTCATCTATCTAGTGGTAGTGAGTGAGTGGATAAGCCCACTCATTGTACCAAAGAAATGTGGGCAATGGAGAGTTTGTATAAAATTAAGGCTTTTGAACATGACCACATTCAAGAATCATTTTTCATTATCATTTGTAGATCAAGTGTTGGACACAATTATAGGGCATAACTATTATAGTTTCTTGGATGGGTATAGTGGGTATAATCAAACACAAATTACTTCAAAAGACTAGGTCAAAATAACTTTCACAAGTCCTTGGGGAACTTTTGCATATAAGAAGATGTCATTTGGCATATGTAATGTCCCTAAAATCTTCTAATACCTAGTTCTAAGTATCTTTTAGTATCAAACTGGAAGTAATGTAGAAGTATTTATAAGTGACTTCAACATCTATGAAGCTAATTTTGAACAAACATTAGACTATCTTGAACAAGTACTAGAACGATCTATAGAGATGAACCTACTACTCAACCAGTAAAAGAGCCATTTGATGATCTAATAGCTCATTATCTCGGGCAATAAAATCTGAAGGTAAGAAGTTAAGGAGAACATTAAAAAGATAAGTGTTATCTAAGGAATTACCAGGCAATCTCAAACTATCAAAGATGTAAGATCATTCCTTGGTCATACTAGTTATTATAGGCATTTTATTGAAACATTTTCTAAAATTTCCAAGCTACTAGTTGAGCTTTTCAAGAAAGATGTAGCATTTGAGTGGACCATGGAATGCAAAGAGGCATTCTAGTACTTAAAGTAGAAGCTCATAGAAATACCAATTCTATGCACTCTTGATTGGTCCAAATTTTTTGACATCATGATAGACACATCCAACTATGCATTAGGGTGGTACTTACACAAATGGATGATTAGAAATGTTCATATTATATCTATTATATAAGCAAGAGTATTATAAGTACACAAATTAATTACACCATGATAGAAAAGGAACTCATGATAGTGGTGTATGGTTTAGAGAAATTTAGATTCTATGAGCTTGGATATTCAATTTTTATGCATAGTAACCATAGTGCAATTCGCTTCCTAATGCATAAGATAGTGGTAAACCCCCATGTTATATGGTGATTGGAAATTTTGCAAGATTTTTATTTAAAATGGTAAATAAAAAGAAAATAAAGAATGTAGTTGTAGATCATTTATGTTAGTTATAATGGGATGACAATGTTAATAAAGAGTCCTTGTTTGATCAATTTTTAGGCAAGCTTCTCTTTGCAAAGGTAATTGAATTTCACAAACAAAGGATCAAAAATTGGTATGATGAATTTCTCTCATATCTACTCATACAAGAGACTCCTACAAAATGGGATCATAGAAAGAAATATCACTTTCTTTACTAGGTCAAACACTACATAGAAATAGAGGACAACCTCTACAAGCTTTGTGCTAAAGACCTGGTACAATGATGCATGCCTAATGTAGATCAACTAAGAGTTCTCAAAGATGCTCATGGGGGCCCTTGTAGGGTCCATTATGCAAGAAGAAGGATGATAACAAAGATCCTTATGACAAGATATTCTTGACCAAAAATCTTAAGGAACATCCACCATTTCTCTTGTTCATATTAAAGATGTCAATGATATGGAGGAATAACAACTAAAATGGAAGGTTCTTAATAGTGGACTCAACCAATGAAGCCTTTCATCCTTTGGATAATTGACTTTATGGAATCCACCACTCCCATATTCAATGAAAACTCTTATATCATTGTTCCTATTGATTACTATACAAAATGAGCTGAAGCTACAATCATTTCTAACTATATCTCTACTATTGAAACTTGATTGTTTCAGCAATAGATGGTAAATAGGTTTAGGGTGCCTAGAGCACTAATTTTTGATAATTAAACATACTTCACAACTACTACCTTTTGCAAGTTAATGTAACTCTTGAGACTGCAACATAAACTTACAACACCTTACCATCCTCAAGCCAACAATCAAGTAGAAGTAAATAATAGGGAGATTACTCAAATTCCAACATGAACCATTAGTAGATATTGGAAAGGTCGAAGTACCAAATTCAACAATACCCTTTTGGCATATTACTCAACATGCAAACTTTCTATAGGCTACTCTCCCTATGAGTTAGTATACAAAAAGTTACCCAAACTTCCAATTCAAATCGAACTTCATACACTTACATCTACATGTGAGATTAACTTAGATATTAACTTAGCACTAAAGAAATGGCTCATGACACTCAACATGCTTAATGAAAATCAAAGAGTAGCCCATATGATGAATGAAGTGCATAAGACATATAATAACCAACTTCACAATGTCTAAATAAGAGAAGCTGCATTTAAACTAGGAGACAAGGTTCTCTATTGGATCACATGCATTTGTCATAACAAACTAAGTTCCAAACATTATGGGAAGGACCATACATTATACACTCAGCTTTTTCTTTTAGGACTATGATAATTTACCATCCAACAAGTCCTCATAAATACATGATGGTCAATATCCAATTTTTCAAGCCTTTCATAGACTTCCAAGTAACTAGTTGAAACACTAACACCTTGAATCAAGAATAAGCTCACTCCATTTTCCAAATCTCCTTCTTCTAACTTAGTCATAAGGGAGATACCCATTTGCCATAACATCATAAAGTGGATGAAAAGATTTTTTCTTCTTTTTCTTTACATCATTCTTTATATGTTTTTCATTTTTTCTATATTTTACTAATTATTTTATACATTTTCCTTTTTTATTTTCTACTTTTTACTTTGGTTTTTCTTGTTACTTTCATTTAGTTTTAATTGAAATCTTTAATTTTATTACATCGCTACTGCAAACTTTGATAATTTTTGAATGCAGTTATCAAGGTTATAATTCATTACATAGGTTAACTTTGTCTTTAGATTATGCTCTCTACTAATAGTTTATTAGATTTTTGGTGGTAACAAGTAATCAATTCATGACATCCACCCATTCCATCTATCTCATATGGATTTTTGATTAATAAAAGCATGAAGGTTCTTTCACATAAAAACTAAAAGTAATATGCAATCTTGTTACCCAAAGAACTAGAAAAGGACCAAGTGGAAATTGAAAAGAATGTGACCTCAAGGGGATTTGTTGTGTTCTCTTCTCAACTTCCCTATTAAGTTCTATGGCTCCTCATGAATATATCATCACTCTTACTATTGACCATAAGAGGAAGTATTTCTCTGTGTGATGTGGCTCCTGAAAAAAATGAAAATTCAAAGCACACATCTCTAAAGATCTCTTGGGATACAAGTACTAGTTATGGGGCTAGAAAAACATGTTAACCATACCTGAAAGCATCTATCTAACTAAGCCTTAAATTTCTTCTTAACTTTATTCTTCTCTTTTATTCTTTTTTAAGAATGATGATTCTTATTTATAGTTTTCATTGACTCATGATGGTAAGAGAGGAGGAATACATCAATGTGAACCTACTGTTATTCATATGAACTTTGTCTAGAATTAGGATGGACTAGTATTAGATGATCTTAATCATGGATTTTATCAAGGATCCAATGTGGCCATGATGTAGATTTTTCCTCTTGTACTCTCTTTCTACCATTCTAGCACTCCATTTTCTCTCATCTTACTACCTCATACCATGGTCAATTGATAACATTATTTTATATTTTACAAAATTCTCCAACAATTCATCACATGGGTAAGGTATTTAACATGAATAACTATTTAGTATCTAGGAAGCCTATAGATTTCTTTTAATAAGGTTATGCAAGGGCATCTTGGGCATAAGCTTACTTTGTGAAGAATTCACTTACATATCTCTTGATTTCTTTTGGTTTAAACCTGATAACCATGGACATCATTTTAATCTCAACAATCTTGATAAGCCTACATTGTCCAATTTTGTACTAATTTGGCTTCAAGAACATCTTCCATTTATTCATCTTGCATGATCATAATTCTCCAATTCCTAAAATCAAAATCTCAGTTATGTTGTTATCATGTTTTCCTATTTTTTTTTCTTTCATTTAGCACTTGTTTTGACCCCAAACTTGCTTAAAATTTCTCAATATTTCAAGTTGAAAAATGGCTACAAATAATTGCGTTGATCCATCCCCATCAATGTAGTCCAATATGTTTATGTTGCCTCATTGATTCATCCATGTTGATGCAACACAAAAATACTATAAATACATGTGACATTTAGCTCGTTTTTCATATTTTACTTCAAATGCATAGGATTTTTTGCAATTTCGCAAAGCCCAAAACATTCCAAGAGCCATAAATTCCAAGCCACTTATCTATTTTCACTCATTCTTCAATCCTCAAGCTTCTAGAGGTATGTTTTATGTCATAAAGACATCAAATGCTAGGTTTTAATAGAATATGCTTTAAGAAGTTTTTCTAACACCTCACAAATAAGATATTAAAATAATATTAAATTAATGATCATAAGAGTTAATATCAATAATCAACCTCTATTAAAGTATGAATAAAATAATATCATACACCCACAATCACTAAATAAAACTTAATAATAAATTCCTAACTTTTGATTGATAAACTTAACTTGATCAAACAAAGAAAGGAATTTGAATTAAATAATCTTTTATCTAAAAGACCAATCCATAGTTATGTTTATGATTGCAAATGACACCTAAGAGAGGAATGTAGGCGAGAAGACCATTATAGCGCAAGGAGAAATGACCTCATGGTGAAAGGGGACAATAACAATAACCATAGCAACAATCCCAAGAGTAAGTAGCCAAAGCAAACCATGCTACTAGATACTTATGCAAGGAGCTTGAGGTAGAATCTATTTTGAGAGAAATATTTGTAAGGAGGAGAGAGTGTTACATCCCTTCCAAACACATTAGATATGGTTGTACAATTACAACTTATACATTAGATGTTTTGTCTTGGTGGGTTATTTGGGTCTACTTAGCTCATTATAATTGCACTTTATATGTAAGGATTATGACATATTTACATCATTGACTAATGTGATTATGTAAACTAGCCTTGTGTGATGTGTTAGACAAGTGATGTTGTTGGTATGGATGTTAGATTAGGGTACAATAGCAACTATTTGATATGCATTTATGATTTTGTATGATTTTGATATTTCTGCATTTGAATTGTAGTGCTATGTTGTGTAATGCTTGGATGTGATTTTGGCATATGAACGTGTAGAGCATTTGATAATGATCTCATAGGTTCAAATGGATTTTAATTTCGAGTCCCAGTGTGATTGTTATGCATATTTGAAATGTCAAAGAGATAAACTTATAAAAAAATTTAGTCAAAAAAAAACAAACTAAAAATTAACAAAAAGATTCCGTACATCACATGCAATGCATGAAGGAAATACTTTTTTAAAAAAAATAAAACATCTTCATAAGCATAGTTTTTCATTTTGGTTTTTGTTAACCCATTTCCCCACCATTACCTACCCATAGAAAACAGGTTTTGAATTCCTATTTTTTATCTAATAAAATAGAAATGAATGGAAGCCTATTTTTTACTCCAATTTTCTCTCTTGCCTTCATCTTCTTCATACTTTTGGGAATTTTGAGCTTCATGGATGGATTTTTCTCTGCTCTAAACCTATATTTCAAATTATTGTAATCATATCTATGTAGGTGCGGAACTCGTTGGGAGTAAAACAAAGTTCTACAAGATTTTTGAGGATTTCATGCTTGTTTTGGATTTTCTACTGTAGTAGTTTTAATTGGTGGGTTTCCCTTACCTTTTCCATGTATTTCTATCCAAATTGGTGAATATGATTAGGCAATGTGGGCATGTGAGGTCGATAGTTAAAATATTAAGCTTGGACATGTCATTTTGCATATTTCCCAAAATTTTACAATTTTGGTTGTGAATTGTTTATTAATAAATATGCGATGTATGGTATGATGTGGATTTGTAGAATATGAAATATAATGTTGATGAGACTAGGATGGTTGGAATATTATATTTTAAGGACCTATTATGGCATGGTAGTTTTGGGAGTTTAAATCATCATTGGTTGTAATTAAATATTATTAATTATTATTTTATTAATCAAACTTTGCACATGCATAACTTTTCTTTCAAGAGTTTGATTTAGGTGATATTAGTATTATTGGAATTGTCTTGGTCAGTACTTTCTAATCATGAAATTAGTTTTCTCTTTGGGAATATATAATTTCGGAGTCATTATAGTGGTCATTTTCAAGAAATTACATGTAGTTCAAGAAGTATGGTTCCAGCAAAAAATTTTGTTTTGTCGAATCGTGGTATTGTTTTCCTAGAATGAATGTGATTGTTAGGTGTGGATATATGTGGTCATGTTATGTCTATCTTGGATGTGTTGTACTTGTGAAATGTGTTGGCTTAAGCTAGCCTAGACTTGTACATGTCTTTGCAATGACACTTGTAATGGTCATTAGTAGGTAGTGCTAGCATTAAGGTGTGGACAAGTTGGTGATGAGGCATCCTAGAGGTAGTGTGGATTGATCCCCACTATGATCCATCAATGAGGCTTCTATCTCAAGCCTCATCCTAAGAGTGGGAGAGCATAGGTGTGTTCATCCCTATGGCTAGTATGTCACATAGGTGTGTTCATCCTTATAGCCAGTCCAATAGAAGGATGTGATTATGGGTCATAGGTTGATGGACCCTAGCAATAGTTGGATAAATAAAATACCTATAGGAAATGGCTATTTATGAATAATCATGGCAATGTTTCACATGCTACATAGAGTGTGGATATGCTAGCAACCACATGGGCTACATTTATGATAGTATCAATTTGTGAGTCATAATGCTAATCATATATATTATGATTGGATTGTGATTGTGTGGATTGTGGATTGTTTAACAGTATGGGATAGGTATGATTGAATGGACATGATAGAAGAAATGCATGTGATGTGATGTAATGAATCTATGATAGATTATGTTGGATAGTGGTTTTATCTATGATTGTATGATAGCCATGTATTCTCGTTAATAATGATTATGATAGTTTTATATGTGATATGGTATCTATAAATGTGTTGCTTTAACATGTGTAATACTAACAGTGGATGCATGTTGCCTTGTATTCCACTCCTCTCCTCCAATGCAACACTTGTTGACCATCTAGCAGGGGAAGTGTAAAGGCTTCACACTTAGTTTTATACTAACTTTATTTAGTTACAAGTGGATGTTGTAAGAGCATAGACATGGACTCAGAGAGAGAGTAGAGGAGGAAAAAATCTTCAACAATTGGTTAACGTATATTTCCATATATAGAAATATGGACTATTCATATTTGTATGAACTCTCTATACTTTTATATATATGATGATGATGTTTATGTGTTTTTATGTCTTATGAGATTAGTGAAAATTTTTGGTTTATGTAGAGACATGTAGTTTTATAAATCAAAATGTTTTCTTGGTCTTTGGTTTGGCATGGATTTTATGTAGTTTTACCTTCAATTATATATATTAAGTGATTTATTATTAATAACATATTTTGTACATCATTAGTTTTTAGTTTATCCTGCTTCTATTGTGGTATTACTAGTGATCCTAGGCATCACCCTACCTTGGCTAGGTGTGATAGGATGAGGTTTTACATTGTGGTATCAAAGCTACTTTACTCTAATGTTATATGATGTTTGGGGTACTCACACATTTGTGATTTTAGGTTACGAATATGTATAGTAGACATGGTCATGATGTTGGTGGGGCCTATAGATTAGAAGGGCTTAATGATAAGCAAGCATAACTTCCTCAAACATCTAACAATGGTGCTTCAAATAGGCAACAAGATATTATACAACAACTTTTATAGAGCCTATAGTATCATGTTGCAATTAGTGATGCTTCCACTCCCATGATTAAGAAAGTGGAAAGTGGTAGTGGTAGTGGAGGCTCAAGAGAATCAAACAAGGAGCATACCAATAGGGAATTGGTAAAGCATTTTTAGAAGTTAGGACCTCCTAATTTTGATGGCACTGAAGATCCTACTATATCTAGAAAATGGTTGCAGGAATTACAAAAATATTTTGATTTGATGGGCTACTTATTGGTTCAGTAGACTCGCTTGGCAGTATATTAGTTGGTTGGTACTACCTAGTAATTAGTGGATGACTAAAGAGTAGGCAAAGGGATGGACTATCCAAAAGGTAGCATGAGATGATTTTCTAACATCTTTCAAAGTCCATTATGTGTCTACCCAATATTCTTAGGCCAAGGAGAACAAGTTCTATTATTTGTATCAAGATAGTTGATCTATGGCAGAGTATGATGTTCATTAGCAGTTATGTGCCACAAATGCATATAGATGCTAGGGTATAGAAAAATATATTTGTTAGAGGTTTGAGATCATCTTTAAAGGACCATATATTACCCCTTTTATTGACATCCTATTATGAGACTAGAGTACTAGCCATGGATTTAGAAAGGAGTCAACAAGAAGATGTAGCTCGTAGAGAGACGTGATAGGAATAAAAGAGAGGATTGACATTTAGAGAGAAGCCTAACCTCTCTAAGAAATCTTGTGGACATGGAGGTGAGCACCCAATACTAGCTCATGATCCTAATGTTGGAGCTAGTTGTGAATCTATTGTTTGTTATACATGTGAACAGCCTAGCCATCTATAGAGAGATTAGCAGAATTATTTTAACATGTGGGTAGCTAAGAGACTAGGAAAGGGTGTGGCCGAAATAGGTAGGTAGTAGTGGAGGAGGTAGGGACCAAGGACAATGACCTCTAGTTTTGGGTGAATATGGAACACCTATCACTTACTTAGGAGGAGTGAACCAGAGTACTTAGGAACAAGTGTACACCTTAACAGACCAACCATTGGATGTGTAGCTAAACATATTGATAGAGACATGAGGTACAATTTTTTACTTTGATGTATTAATTTTATTCGATCTAGATGCTAGCCATTCTTTCATAGATACTATGATTGCACATCATGTAGCTCTTGTATATCATTTTCTTTCCCCTAGGATAATAGTTCCTTCTACTGGGGGTTATGAGACTCAAGTTGATCAAGTATGTATAGCCATGCAAATAGAATTAAAAGTTGTGTAGTGGATTAGTGATTATCATGTTATGGATCTTAGGGTATATTATGTGATTTTGGGAATGGATTGGTTATTGCAATTCAATGTCAATTTAGATTATCAACAAAAGCTCCTAAGGTTACACATAGTTAATGGTGCTCTAATTGAGGTACAAACTCATTCAAGGATTATGTGCTTGGATTTGATCTCCTCTTGGATGTACCATAGGATGCTTCAAAAATGATATAAATGCTTTGTAACTACAATATATAAAATAGATATGGTGGAGATGGATCAAATTCCTATGGTTGAAGAATTTTCTGATGTGTTTCAATTAGAATTACCAAGTTTACCACAGATGTGAGAGATTGAGTTCAAAATCAAACTTAAACATAGTACAGAGCTTATTTTAAAGGCTTGGCATGGGATCTCTCCCATAGAGCTAGCAGAGCTAAAGATTCAACTCAAGGAATTACTAGACAATGGCCTCATTTGACCTAGTGTATTACCATGGGATGCACTAGTGCTATTTGTTAAAAAGATGGGAATTTGCAACTATGCATAGATTACAAGTAGCTAAAGTAGGTGATGATGAAAAATAAATTTCATTTTCCATGCATTAATGACTTGTTTGAACAACTTTTGGAAGCTCATGTATTTTCAAAAATTGATCTCAAGTTTGGGTATCATCAAGTATAGGTTCATGAACAAGATGTGTCAAAGACAACATTTAGAACATGATATGGTTAATATGAGTTTCTTATGCTTTCATTTGGGTTGATAAATGCACCAACTGTATTTATGCACCTCATGAACAGTATTATGTGGCTCTTCCTAGATTATTTTGTGATTGTATTCATAGATGATATCTTGGTATATTCTCTTGATGATTAGTACATGAAAATCACTTGTAGACAATGTTATAGACTTCGAGAGAGTACCAAATACATGCTCAACAATCTAAGTATTTATTTTGATAGTTAGAGATTCAGTTCTTGAAACATGTGGTGTTAGGAGTTGGTATCTCTGTGGATCCTATAAAGATTGTAATCATTCATGATTACCCTATGCCACAATCAACAATGAAGGTGCGAAGCTTCTTGGGATTAGTAGCATATTACCGTAGGTTCATGGAATATTTTTCTCACACAACATCTCCTTTGACTCAATTGTTGAGAAGGGAGACTACCTTTACTTGGAGCCTAGCTTCTCAGGCTACATTTGAAGTGCTAGAGCATAAATTGGCAACTACTCTAGTGCTAATATCTCCTACACCAAGACATCCATATGATGTTTGTACTGATGCTATAGGAGATGGATTTGGTTATGTGTTGATGTAAGATGGACAAGTTATGACTTATGCATCTCATCAATTAAGGTCAGATGAAACTAGATGTCTCATGCATGATCTAGAGTTGGGTACTATGATATTTACATTGAATATTTGGTGACATTATCTATATGGGGAGTAGGTTACCATAAGATCCTTCAATATCTCATGAGGCATCCTTAGTTAAACCTATGACAATGTAGATGGGTGAAGCTACTTGTTGACTTTGATTTCACTATTAAATATAGGTTTGGAAAGACTAATAGAATAGCTGATACATTGAGTAGGATGGAGAGAAAGCTTAATAGCTTGATAATTCAATTAGATTTGTAGGAGCAAATTTGAGAGAAACAACATGGCATCAAGAGTTGAGGTAGCATATCACTTATGATGGACCACTATTTGTGGATAGCCATGAATTATTATGGAAGGATGATCGAGTATGTGTTCTAGAAGATTTGCAATGTCAGCTAATGGATTAGGCCCACATGAGTAGATACCAAATGCATCTAGGTAGTCATAGGATGTACTAGAGCTTACAAAAAATGTATTCATGGCCTAGTATGAAGAGGAATGTAGGAGAGTATGTGTCTCAATGTCTAATTTTCCAACAACTGAAGATAAAGCATCAGAGTACTAGAGGATACTTGCATTCCTATGATATTCCTTAATGGAAATGAGATGTCATTGGTATGAATTTCATTGTTGATCTTCTATGGGCTCATAGTAGATGAAATGCTATATTAGTAGTTGTTGACTTGTTGACAAAGTCTGTTCACTTCCTTGCCAAACAAGCATCAGTGAGTGTAGTAGAAACTACACATCTCTTTCTTCTATAGATAGTGTGGTTTCATGATGTGCCATAATGAATTATTATTGATAGAGATGCTTGATTCATGTCACATTTTTTGTAGGAATTTCAAAAGGATATGGATACAAATCTGAATATGAGTTCAACATATCATCCACAAAATAATTGTTAGACTAAGTGGGTCAATAAGATTCTCGAGGGCATGTTGAGAGCATGTGCTTTACAGTATAGAGATGGCTAGGATTAGATGCTACCACTGGCTAAATTTTCATATAATAACAGTTATCATGATATTTTTTGGATAGAGCCATATGATATTTTATATGGTTGGCCATGCAAAACACCTTTATGTTGGGATACCATAGAAGATCTTCAGCAAGTGAGCAAAGATTTGGTGAGGTAGACTACAAAGTAGGTTCATGAGATTTGGGATAGATTAAGAGTTGCATAGGTTAGGTAGGCAGCATATGATAATTGGTGTCGAAAGCTACTAGAGTTTGTAGTTGGAGATCGTGTATTTATTTGTGTTTCTTCATTGAAATGCGTTATCTAATTTGGCCAAAAAGGAAAATTCGCTCCTAGATACATTGGTTCTTTTCAAGTGTTATAGAGGATTGGGAGAGTAGCCTATCAAATAGTATTACCTTCTCATTTAGCACATGTATATGATGTGTTTCATATATATATGCTACAACATTATGTACCTAATCAACATCATGTGATTAATCATTGAAGGATACAACTACAATTTGATGTCAATTATGTTGAGCAACCAGTAGATATTGTTGATCGCATGTTGCAATAGGTACATAGTAAAGTTGTGCCTATGGTCAAGGTTTTATGGAATATACATGGAGCTTCAATGACTACTTGGGAGGTGGAGACTAAGATGCATGTACCTCATCCTGAGATCTTCTGTGAGAGAGATTCTCAAAGAGAAGAGAGTGTTACATCCCTTCCAGATAGATTAGGTATGGGCATACAATTACAATTTATACATTATGTGTGTTGTCTTGGTGGGTTATTTGGTATGACTTAGCTTATTATAATTTCACTTTATATGTAATAATTATGATGTATTTACATTCTTAACTAACATGATTATGTATACTAGCCCTATGCAATGTATTAGACAGGTGATGTTGCTAACAAGGATGTTGGATTAGGGTACAAGAGCAACTATTTGATATGTATTTATGCTCTTGTATGATTTTAGTATTTATGCATTTGAATTATATTTCTATCTTGTGTGATGATTGGGTGTGATTTTGGCATGTGAAGGTGTAGAGCATTTGATAAGGATATCATAAGTTCAAACGGATTTTAATTTGGAATCTTGGTGTGATCGTTATGCATGTTTAAAATGTAGGGTATTAGTTGGGGAAGGGATAAAAGAGATAAACTTATAAAAAATTTAGTTAAAAAACAAAGTAAAAAGTAAAAAAAAAAAAATATTTCGCACATAACATACGATGCATGAAGGGAATAACTTACTTTTTTTAAAAAAAAAAACAAAACAAAACATATGCTTAAGCATAGTTTTTATTGTTGTTTTCTTTTAACCCACTGTCCCACCACCTACCCATAGAAAATGAGTTTTGAATTCATATTTTCTATTTGATAATATAGAAATGAATAGGAGCCTATTTTTCCCTCTAGTTTTCTCTCCTACCTTTGTCTTTTCCACACTTTTTCTAAATTTTAAGCTTCATGGATGGACTTGTCTTTACTTTGAAACTAGATTTGGAATTGTTGCAATCATATCTACATAGGTGCAAAACTTGTTGGGAGTGAAATAGAGTTCTATTGGATTTTTGAAGATTTCATGCTTGTTTTGGATTTTTTACTACAACAATTTTAATTGGTTGGTTATCTCTACCTTTTTCTTTATTTTTATACCGAATTAGTATATATGATCAAGTGATGTGGGCATGTGGGGTGGATAGTTAAAAGATTAAGCTTGGATATGTTGTTTTGCATATTTTTTGAAATTTTATGATTTTGGTTGCAAATTGTTTGTTAATAAATATGTGATGTATGGTATGATGTGGATTTGTGGAATATAATGTATGATGTTGATGAGACTAGCATGGTTGGAATATTATATTTTTAGGGCCTATTGTAACATGGGATTTTAGGGAATTTTCAATCATTATTGGCTATAATTAAATAATATTAAATATTATTTTATTAATCAAACTTTGCATGTGCATAAATTTACTTCCAAAAGTCCGATTTAGGTGATATTAGTATTGTTGGGATCATCTTGGAAAGTACTTTCTAATCGTGAAATTGGTTTTCCCTTTAGGCATATATAATATTGGAGGTTATTATAGTAATCATTTTTGGGGAATTACATGTAGTTGAAGAATTATAGTTGTGGTGTAAAATTTTGTTTTATTAAATTATGGTATTATTTTCCTAAAATGAATGTGATTGTTAGGTGTGGATATATGTGGTCATGTTATGTTTGTCTTGGATGTGTCATGCTTGTGGCATGTGTTGGCTTAAGCTAGCCTAGACTTGTACACATCTTCACAATGGCACTTGTAACAATCATTAGCAGGTAGTGCTAGAATTAATGTGTGGAAAAGCTTGATGATGAGGCATCCTAGAGGTAGTGTAGATTGACCCCCACTATGATACATCAATGAGGCTCCTATCTCAGACCTAATGTTGAGAGTGGGAGAGCATCGTTATTTTTATCCCTATAGTTGGTATTGTTGGCACATTTGGCCATTTCATGGAGCAGACTTTGAAAGGGTATTCCATTGATCATCCGTTGTGTGTTGTGTGTTGATTTAAGAGAGAGAGAGATAATCTACCTATAATGTCCAAAAGTTTAACATTGAATTTTTGAGGCAACGTGATGATGAAGAAGCGATTAATTAAATATTTACCAGCAAACTTTGTGAAGATACTATGAAGTAAGTCACGGTTTTTGTGATAATGGATGGTAATAAGGACAATGTAGTTAAGTGTCTCAATATCGGCAATATCGGCAAGGAAGCTTTAGGCACAGGTGAGGCATCACGTGTCAGAAAATTTTCGAGCAAGGATAAACACCTTGATCCTTCTCTGTCCATCAATGATCTTCTGGTTACCTGCAAGGATGTTGCGAAAGAAAACGGCTGTGAAACATCGGTTATTGAAGCCCTTGTCGCTCAGGGAGCATTTGGGAATTCTGAAAGCTCTGAAAATCTGAGACAAAAATTGCTCACCGCTAATGGAGTGGCAGTGCAAATAAAATGCAACTAAAATTTTCTAATCCACTTTGAAATCTCGTCTATGGTGCTATGAGGGTTTTGAGAAGAAATTTGCAAGATGTCGGCATTCTGTTGGATGGTGTAATTCTCTTCCTGCACCGATGTGAGTTGACAGAGTTCAAGGCTGGTGTGGATCGGGCTGAGGGTTGCTGTGGGCGATTTGCAGAGGAGTCAGCAGCGTGCGCGGCCACAGGAGTTACAGAATAACGAACCGACGATGGCCGCAGCGAGGCAGAGGACGCGCAGATCTAGGCGCGCGAGAGCCGATTTTCGCAGGCAGAGGCGCAGGCGGGGGTTTGGCCAGCGAGGCAGAGATCGCGGGCGTGAACGGCGGCGTCAGANAAAATTGCAGAAAATCGCAGCCCTATTTTGCTCTAGAAATTGCAGAAAATCGCAGCCCTGTTTACTGATTTTGTTAACAATTTGTTTGGGCGTTCTTGGCAAATTTGTGTTTTTTTTGTTGTTCCATCGTAAGGGCTTCCGGTAGAGACGATTCAGAAAATGGCAAAGGTCGGAAAACAAATTGCAGACGCAGAAGACCAGCGCGAATGCCTGCGGGCACAACAGAAAAAGAAGTTTAGGGCTGCGTGTTGGTGGAGAGCAGTGGCAGCAGAGCAGCGGCAGAAAGAAGCAGAACAGCGGCTGCAGGCGGCAGGAGCAGTAACAACGGATAGCGACACCAGAAGATGAAGGAAACAGGCGACGACTGCAACGGCGGTGGCGGCGAAGCAAGGCTCGGACCCTGAGGCCAAACGAAACCCTGGCCATAAGCCTGCGCAAAACCAGGCCAGAAATACCCTTGGCTGGAGGCGAGCGCAGGGTCAGAGCACCACGGATCAGCAGCACTGGCAGCGGCAAGAGCAGCAGCAGCAGGACCAAACGTAGGCTTCCTGTAAAAAAATAGAAACCCAAATTTGAACTCAAACTCGATCGCAGTTGCAGGTGTTGGCATGAGGAGAAACCGAAGTAGAGGCAAAATCGAAAGAAACAAAATGGTGAGGTACTTGCAGGGCATTTTCCAAAATTCCACAGGAAAATTCTTGCCCAATTGGCATGAATTTTTGGTACTGCTGCATTGGTTTAACTG